>PITA01013695.1:0-56422 GCA_004023965.1 Spilogale gracilis | reverse complement strand
AAGGAAATTTGGAAAGAACTCAAAAACAAGGAAGTTAAAGAGCATCCTACTAAAGAATAAACGGGTCAACCAAGAAATCAGAGAACAATTAAAAAAAATTCATGGAAAAAATGAAAATGACAACACAACTATTCAAAACCTTTGGGATGCAGCAAAGGCGGTCCTAAGAAGGAAGGATAACAGCAATACAAGCCTTTCCTAGCAAGCAAGAAAGGTCTCAAACACACAATCTAACCTTACATCTAAAGGAGCTGGAGAAAGAACAGCAAATAATCCCTAAACCCAGTGGGAGAAGAGAAATAATAAAGATCAGAACAAAATCAATAAAACAGAAACCAAAAGAACAGTAGAAGAGATCAACACAACTAAGAGTTGGTTCTTTGAAAGAAGTAATAAGATTGATAAACCCCTGGCCAGGCTTATCAAAAAGAAAAGAGAAAGGACCCAATTAAATAAAACCACAAATAAAAGAGGAGAGACCACAACCAACACCCAAGAAATACAAACACTTATAAGAACGCATTATGAGCAACTATATGCCAACAAATTGGGCAATCTGGAAGAAATGGATGCGTTCCTAGAAACAGAGATGACCAAAACTGAACCTCAAAGAAACAGAAAACCTGAGCAGACCCATAACCAGCAAGGAAATGGAAATAGTAATCAAAAACCTCCCAACAAACAAGAGTCCAGGGTCAGATATGACTTCTAGGAGAATTCTGCCACACATTTAAGGAAGAATTAATACCTATTCTTCTGAAGCTGTTTCAAAGAAAAGGAATGGAAGGAAAACTCATTTTATGAGGCTTACATAACTTTGATCCCCAAACCAGACAAAGACCCCATTAAAAAGGAGAATTACAGACCAATATCCCCGACGAACATGGATGCAAATATTTTTACCAAGATATCGGCCAACAACGATCCAACAATATTTGAGAGGATTATTCACCAGGACCAAGTGCGATTTATTCCTGGGCTACAAGGGTGGCTTAACATCCGCAAACCAATCACTGTGATACACTACATTAATCAAAAAAGGACAATAACCACATCATCCTCCCAGATGCAGAAAAAGCATCTGACAAAGTACAGCATCCTTTCTTGATTAAAACTCTTCACAGTGTAGGGATAGAGGAAACATACCTCAATATCATAAAAGCCGTATATGAAAAGCCCACAGTGAATACCATTCTCAATGGGAAAAAACTGAGAGGTTTTCTCCCAAGGTCAGGCACACGGCAGGGATGCCCACTACCACCACTGCTGTTCAACACAATACTAGTGGTCCTAGCCTCAGCAATCAGACAACAAAAAGAAATGAACTGGCAAAGAGTCAAATTCTTTCTCTTTCTAAAAGTTCAGTACCTTGCACTTGTTCCAGAGGTGAAATCCTATCAAAAGGATCTTGGCTTTGAAAGGGTTTTGCAGTTTTAGCTTGCTCCTCTTCTGTTCTTGTTATAACACTTTGCAAAGCAGACTCTTCAAGAATATCATCTGACAAACGTTGACTTTCTGTATGGTTCTTTTTCTTAGAGACAGAACTTTTCAGTAGGAAACAGAATAGTGATTAAATGTTAGTTACCTTGGGTAAATCAATAAAATAGTCATTAATCAGTTATGTATTTAAACTCCCAAAAAGAAAAAAATGGATACAGTGAAAGAAAAATTTCTAGGACCAGCCAGACACTACATCTGGCTCCACTGTTGCCCTGGGGACTGCACACCATTTTGTGTCCAGAGATACAGTCAACCAAAATCAAATACAGTATCATATTGCTATTCTGCCTCTCAAGTGATAAAATGAGGGTTTTTCTTTCCCAAATAAGCATCTCTGAATCTATCATATGTGGAGAAAAACTCTGCTTTCTAAAAACAAAACAGATTCAAAGGATACTAGTATATTTGCCAAAAAGCTGATTCTCTCAATTACGAAATACTTTAGAAGTTTTACTTTCAGCCCCTGCTACTGGCCTTGTCCCCACCTTTGTATCTCTGTTGTTTTATACATGGATGACAATGTTTTCCCTTAACAATTTTCTTCCCAATCTTTTGCAAAAGCTTATGGGTCTCATGCAGCTCGCCACAGCCTTCTGCCAGCAAGAGAAGGGGTATAGATGAACTTTTTAGGAAAAGGTCTCTAAATGCAATAAATTAATCATCAGACAAACTGTAATCTAGGACAAGGCTTAAATCTGACCAGCATGGATGAAAAGAAAACAAATATTCCAAGTGCTAACCCTCCATGCCTAAAGCAATTCCCAAGTCTAATTTACTTCCCAGTTACTCCATCTCTGTATTGGGGCTGAAATACATAGAAAGCATTACCATCAGCTCAATCCAAAGATGCATTCATAGGCAGATACAGAAAAGTTTCATCCCAATCAAACAGAAGCTGAGTAAAAGAGAGGACAGAGGTAGGTGGAAAGACTGTAAGTAGATACAAAGTAGTATAACAGAAAAGAGTAAAAGAAGTGTGGGGTATGCACAACAAAGGACACTGGCACCCCCATATTCACTGCAGCACTGTTTACAATACCCAAGATAGAAGCTATCTAAGTGTCCAACAGATGAATTAAAAAAATGTTGTATATTGGGACGCCTGGGTGGCTCAGTTGGTTAAGCGACTGCCTTCGGCTCAGGTCATGATCCTGCAGACCCGGGTTCAAGTCCCACATCGGGCTCCCTGCTCGGCGGGAAGCCTGCTTCTCCCTCTCTCACTCCCCCCGCTTGTATTCCCTCTCTCGCTGTATTTCTCTCTGTCAAATAAATAAATATAATCTTTTTTTTTAAATGGTGTATATATATATATACTATGGGATATTATTCAGCCATAAAAAAAAAGAAGGAAATTGCCATTTGCAATAATATGGCTGGACTTTTAAAGGCATTATGATAAGTAAGACAGAGTAAGACAAATACGACATAACCTTATTTATATGCAGAATCTAGAAATAAAAACAAAAAACTAATCTCACAGATATAGACAATAATGGTTCCCAGAGTTAGGAGATCAGGGACAGGAGAAATGGGTGAAGGGGGTCAAAAGGTACAAACTTCCAGATATAAAATAAGTAAGTCATGGAGATATAATGTATAGCATGGTGACTGTAAGTAACTGCACTGTACTGCATATTTGGAAATTGCTAAGAGAGTAAATTTAAGAGAAAAAATTTCTGTAACTATGTAAGGTGACCGATATTAACAAGACCTATTGTGGTGATCATTTCACAGTATACACAAAGATCAAATCATTAAAATCATTACACTGCACAACTGAAAGTAATATAATGTTATATGTCAATTATAAGACAGTTAAGGTCCCTAGGTGACAAACTAAAAAAAAAAAGTTGTGGGGAAATTAAAATGGTGACATGAATTAAATTAAAAAAAAGTCGGGTGCTTGGGTGGCTCAGTGGGTTAAAGCCTCTGCCTTCAGCTCAGGTCATGATTTCAGGGTCTCAGGATCGAATCCCCCATCGGGCTCTCTGGTCAGCAGGGAGCCTGCTTCCTCCTCTCTCTCTGCCTGCCACTCTGCCTACTTGTGATCTTTCTCTGTCGAATAAATAAAATCTTAAAAAAAAAAGTCATGGCAGTTAGGTTAATTTCATATTTCAAAGCCCCCCGCTTGAAGAAGAGCATGTGCACTTCACCGTTGAACAAGATGGGGGTTGGTGCACTGATCTCCTGCATAATTGGAAATTATGTCTATGTCTAACTTCAGACTCCCCCAAAACCTAACTACTTAACTGAACTACTGTTGACTGGAAGCCTTACAAATAACATACACAGTCAATTAACACACACTCTGTATATGTATTACATGCTGTATTTTACAATAAAGCTAGAGAAAAGAAAATATTAAGAAAATCATAAGGAAGAGAAAATACACTTATAATACTATGTATTTACTGAAACAAATCTGCATATAAGAGGACTCATGCAGTTCAAGGGTCAACTGTAGTGTGACCATTAGAACTTTATGATAACAGAGCCAGTTAAACTAACCACCTCCCCTAAATCCACTGAAAACTATAGCTATCACTTGTTCTTTTAGGCCATCAAAATTCTTCAAACTAAGTCAAATATTAAGTCAAGTAAGCTCCAAGTAAAAGTGGCAAGAGTAACTTCTAGGAATGCATGAAAATGACAGTAAGGACCTCTATAAAAGTGAAGCAATCTGATGAGAGCCACCAGTGCTAGCCCAAGCTTACCTCAGTTCTAGTATCTGAAAAGCAGATGGCATATGCAGGAGAAACGAAAGCATGGTCCAGAACAAGAACAAAAGGGCCCGGAAGCAGAAAACAAATCTGCCAGGAAGAACTGCAGAGATGTTTCCTGACCACAGGAGGAAGGAGGGCAGGAGGGAGTCCAGAGGGAGTCTAAAGGGAGGGGATGACTGAAAGTTTATTGTTCGGAGCCACCCGAGTCTTGCAAGCTGACGGAGTCACTGTGGGGAAGATGGCAGTAAGCCTGCCTCACGGGAAAACTCACTGACTTCCCTAAGTCTCAGTGAGAAGGTGGCAGTAAAAGCACAGCTCCTGCCACCATAAAAAAACCGCACTAGGCCAGAGTGGTCACGGCGAGGAAAGGGCAGTCTGAGCCTCGCTCCTGCTGATGGTGCGAAACGGGCATCTCCTCTTTCTACTGATTGGTCTTTATCCTAAAAGTAAAGCACATTACTCTCGACAAGGCCTCAGGATGCTCTAGGCCAAATGGAGACTCCCTTACAGTCCTTTAGAGTGTACTTTTTGTACTTTCCCTTTAAATTTCCTGCAGCTCTGTGGAGGAGATTGTCAAGGCTCTTGAATGGTTAAATAAAGGGCTTAAAAAAGGAATAAAACTTCACTAACAAGAACATTGCCACACACACAAAGGATCCATAAATAAAGAGTTCTGCACCCAGTCATAGAAAAGAGGCTTGAGCAAGTGCTTCTACCTTTGCAAAATAAGTTATCTTTCTCTTTGATGCCAGGCAGACTAACTTCTGGCCATCATATTTATGATGTAGCTTAAACTTTGTACGTAACTCATCTGAGCCTTTTTTTCTTTTTAAAGATTTTACTTATTTATTTGACAGAGAGAGAGAGAGAGAGATATCACAAGTAGGCAGAGAGGCAGGCAGAGAGAGAGGAGGAAGCAGGCTCCCCACTGAACAAAGAGCCTGATGCGGGCCTCGATCCCAGGACCCTAAGATCATGACCTGAGCCGAAGGCAGAGGCTTAACCCACTGAGCCACCCAAGCGCCCTCATCTAAGCCTTTTAATTGCTTTCTTACCTATAATGCCTGCTTAAAAAATATATGATTAATCTACCCTTTATCGTCTCGGCACCAAATGTAAGAAATTATAAATAACCTTACTAATTGACATGTCCTGGTTGAGGAAATTTACCGTAACTTGTAGATATGGACACCTGCAAAAATATGTTTTACTAATCAAAGCACGATGTTTCATTAATTAAAACGCTGTGTAAGCAAAAATCATTCCCTGTAAAAAAATTTTTGTTATGATGATCTATAACTTGTTGCCTATAAATAAAGACACTGAAAGCCAGCAAGGCAGAGATGCCTGGCAGGTGATCGAAAAGAATCTTCGGGGCTCTCTCTTTCGCTGACACTGTCCTTCCTTGAGGGACCCCTGGTACAGCCAGAGCGGGCCTCTGGCAGTTTATCAGATGCTCATGCTGGGCAGTGCTCCACTCTCGCTCTCCAACTCACACAAACAAAACAACAGTGTCAACATGACGCTGTACACCTAGGAAGGCTCCTCTCCAGAAAAGGCATATGAAACGCCTGTGCAGAATGAAGCTATGGTGGTGACAGCAGCATTAAACACCCAGCATGGAACCCATAAAGTGAAGCCAGCCATGAGTACCGCCTAGCTTGCATGAAGACCTAACAGAAATGAGATCTGGATACCCACTAGCCCACCCTAGCAACCCAGAAGGCAGCCATAAATCAGATGCAGGAGAAGAAGCAGCTTGAGAGATAAAAATAAAGATGAACCAAGTAAACAACCCCAGACACAAAGATAATTTCTAGAACTTTGAAAAATTTCAATTAGAATACTCAGAAAACATTGAGGTCACTATTATATCCACAAAAAAGAATCATTATTAAAAAAAAAAAAAAGAAAGACCAGAAAAAAGAGCTCTCAAAATTATGACCGCCAAACAATTTAATAGAAGGCTAGGGAAAAAATTAGGAACTTTATCTAGAACATTGCCTATCTGCACTGAAACAAAAGAAAAACAAAAACAAAAAAGGAAAAAAATAATGGAAATACATCAACCCAGGCAATCCAAAACAGCAGACCCAGAAAAATAGAAAATTACCAAAGCAGTAATAATTATCTAGAACTAAAGCACACAAATCTCTGGACTGATGCCAATTAGAATTGAGTTGTGGGAGTGGGTACCCACCGCAGACTCAGGGAAGATTCTAAGGTACCAGAGAGAAACAAGTTCAGATACAAATGGTCAAGTATCAAAATGACATCAGGCTTCTCACACTATATAGCCGTGCCTTCAAAATTTTGTGAAAGTTATTTTTATCTTTAAATCCTATCCTCAGCTAAAATATTCATTAATTCCAAAGTCAGAATATTTTAGAAACATAAATTCTACCCTCCTCCAGAAGGAGCCACAGAAGCAGTCCTTCACATGGGGATAAAAGCATACCTCCGCAGGCTGTGCACCCGCCATCACAAGGAAGTCCGGGCTCTCAGACTAACACCCAGCTCTTCAGACTACTCAATGGAGGCAAGGAACAGCCCCAAAGCACTCACCCCGACCCAATGAAAGTCTACAGTGAGGCCGTTACACTGCATCTAAGACTCCACCTCACCAGGTCTTCTATCTTCCATTAACAGGGATCAACAAGACCACTTCCCAGACCTCCTGGCCCACATCAAAGAGTCAAGAGGTTACTTCCAAGAGTCTCTTCCCCTCCCCCCATGTCTAATGTCTCATCACCAACATCAGTTCAATGGGACTAACTTCAGGATGCCCTTCACGAAGCCCAGAATTCCTTACCGCTGACATTCAAAGATCCACAAGCACACTCCCTCTACCCTGCCCAACCAACCAATGCTGAATCAGCAAAACCTTGCTATTTCTGAACCCTTCCTATGAACATCCCTTTTTCCTCACGGCTTCAGGGAAAACCTGGATGTTCTTTGAGGACGCTGCCTCCCTTAACCACTGGCAAATGAGGACTATCGGTTTCTCCAACAGCCTTGGAATCACTAGGCGTGGAGACAGAATGTGTGTCTCCATCAGTCTTTCCCCTCAGTACAACTTCCAGATCATCCTCGCTAAAGACTCCTAGCCTGGAGTCACCTATGACCCTCATGGCATCTGCCTTAGTATTTCAACTCTATAAACCTCTGATGCCACCCACGCCCCTAATCTACTCATACCACCACATCTCACACTCCTTCGCCCTTCTGCTATCCTCTCCTCTTCCTTAACCCAAATCCTATGGCCAATCTTCACACACCTCAGCTTCTTCATCCCTCACTGTTTTTCATCAAACTACAAGCCTCGTTAAATCCAGCTCTCCCCTCACACCTTGCTAGCACCCCTAGAGCTGAATGTGGTTGGAGAAAACATCACAACCATAGTAAATTCATGATCATGACCCTCAAGTGGGATTCCTGATGCTGTCTGACAATGCCACTATTTCCCTCACTGTTCACCCTCGCACACTCCCATGACTGTTTATGTCTCTCTGCTACTCCTCTACCCTGAGTTGATGTCATGTCTCCCTCTGCACTGAGAGACCCTAAGCACTGAAAAGACAACTTCTTCAGATTCTTACCAGGACAGGTACCCACACATTCTGCCTTCCCACCCATTAATACAGAGGAATTATCCACGGTCCTACCTTTCTAATCATTCCTTCCATGATACATTAGATCCTGGTCTCTTATTTTTGTAAAGGTGTTGCTCCAGCAATTCTCCTCTTTCTATATAATCAGATTTTCCTGTTCCAGAACATTCCTATTATCACATAAACTTGCAGTAACCTCTCCCACCAGAAAAGAAAAAAGAAAAACTTCTCTTGACACACTATACTCGCCAGGTATCACAGCCCCATTTTTTTGTTGTTGTTGCCTTTCGCAGCAAACCTACCATCTGCAAAACTAACCTCCCATTCTCTCCCCTTCACTCTTTTACACTACTGTGCCTCCACTTATCAGGGTTACCAACAACCTAAGCTACGCTAATTCCAAAGGTCACTTTTTAGACCTCATTTTATTTGATACAATTGGGTCCCTCTCTCTTCTTTTACATATGTTCTTTATGTGGCTTCTGAGACACTCTGTTGTCTGCCTACCTCTGGCCACTAATCCCTAGTCTCCATATCTATTCCTCCTCTCCCCAACTTAACACTGAGTACCCTGACATGAGGCCGTGGTGCTCTTCTATTCTCCATCTACCTCCCCACCTTTGATAATCCAACCTCCTAAGGGGTCTTCCTGTTTCCAGACTTGCTTCCCAACCGTCTATTCATCCCACCGTAGCCAGAGCGAACCTTTTAAAACATAACCTTCTAATGGTTTCCACCTCTCTCAAAATCTTGCTCTCTCCATGGCAGCCTCCTTCCTGCTGTTTGAACATAGGTATGCTCTGACCTTAGTACCTTTAAACTCACGCAGCCTCCCCCTGAAATCCTCTTCTTCCTAATGTCTACACGGCTAACTAAGGATTCAAGTCTTTGCTCAGATATTACACCTTCTCAGTGAGACTCACAATGACCATTCCCTTCAGCTTACCCATGTACCTTCCTTATCATGTTCTGGTTTTTTTCTAGCACTATTCCTTTCAAATATACTATAAAACTGGTATATTTTTAATGTCTTCTTGTTCTAATGTCTGTTCTGGTATTTCCCAAGTACTTAGAGAAGTACCTGGCACACAGTAGGCATGCAGTCAAAAATACACATGGAATGAATGAGTATTCAAAGAGTTAACATCTTTAATATATAGAAAGTTCTTATAGCCAAATGTTACCAAGAGGCAATTCACAACAAAAATATAAGTAATGAATAAACATTAAAGTATGTTCAATTCCATAAATACCCTATTATGAATTCAAACACAGAAAACTTTAAGAATGTCTGTAATACCACCAAGAGATAACTACCATTTACATTTTGGTTTATAGCCTTCCAGATTTTCTTCTATGCATTTATGCATGTGTACAAATTTTTTTAATTCTAAATTCAAGGATTAAAAATAATACCACCAAATGTTGGGGAGCGCTCAGAGAAGTAGGCTTTCTCATGTACATCTTCTAGTGGGAGTGTAAAGCGGTAAAAATCTTCTAAAGAGCAATGTGGTGCTTTGTAACACTCTTTAAATATTAACTCAGCAATTTCAATCCTAAGAATTTATCTGAATACAATACTCTGCTAGGTGTGCAAATGTCTAACTAAAATTCAGTAAATTTATAAAAGCAAAATTCCAATAATCTAAATGTCTTATAGTGCAGCCATTAACGTATCTACATTAATTAGAATTTAAAAATGGGCATAATATACTAATTTTTAAAAGCTATAAATACAGTGCCTGGGTGGCTCAGTGTGTTAAAGCCTCTGCCTTCGGCTCAGGTCATGATCTCAGGGTTCTGGGATCGAGGCCCGCATCGGGCTCTCTGCTCAGCAGGGAGCCTGCTTCCTCCTCTCTGCCTGCCTCTCTGCCTACTTGTGATCTCTGTCTCTGTCAAATAAATAAATAAAATCTTAAAAAAAAGTTATAAATAGTATGCACAGTTCAATCCCGTATTTGTAAAAAAAACTTAATATGTACATGTACAAGTGCATAGAAAGCAGTCTGGAAGGGACTCCTGGATGGTTCAGTTGGTTAAGCGTCTGCCTTCAGCTCAGGTCATGATCTCAGGGTCCTAGGATCAAGCCCCTATGTCAGTCTTGGCACTCAGTGGGGAGTCGGCTTGTCCCTCCACCCCTCTCCCTGCTCCTGCTCTCTCTCTCTCTCAAATAAATAAATAAAATCTTTTAAAAAAAGAAAAAGAAAAAAAGTAGTCTGGAAGACTATAAATAATGACTACTCTCTTATTTTTTTAAGATCTTATTTTTAAGTAATCTCTACACCCAATGTAGGGCTCAACTTTAAAACCCTGAGATCAAGGGCTGCACGCTCTATGGACTGAGCCAGCCAGGTGCCTCAATAACTATTCTCTACTTACTAAGGCTACACACCTATTGTCTTCCTTATAATTCTCTGTATTTTCTACTTTTTTAAAATGAGCTTATAGTACTTTTAAGAATGAGAAAAGGTGTTCTGAAAGACTAAAAATGGTTGATCAAAAACATACAAAGAAAACTCTTAAAAAATTCTTACAATTAAAATTATTCAGAGACATAGCCATTCTTTCCTTTTCCACAAGACTGAGTGAGACTTGCTTTTAACGTGTCAAAAACAAAATAAAGGTATGAACTTACTCATCATCCTGGAAGCTAAGTTGTAACTTCTCTCTTGGGTCACCTTCACTTTGGCTACTGGGAGATGATTCAGATGGAACTGAAAACTTCCCTTCTACTAAATAAGACGCCTGGATATCAGAATACCTACACAAAAAAATTTTCATCTTGTTAATAGTTAAATTATGCATATTTAAAATTCACCATGACATTAGGGACACATGACTATAAAACCAACTGCTAGGGGATGAAAACAAATCAGGCCCCCAGTTTTCAAAACCATTATCTCAGGTGAAAGGCCTAAAGATCTATGTATCAGGAATGAGGTGTGTACATACTAAACAAAGAGTCACAGAAATCTTAAAACTAAAAGTTTTTAGAGTTAAACTCTTCATTCCAAAGGTAAAGATAATGCTTCTTACCAAATGTTCAGGTTGGGGAGGACAGTAAAGTAGTTAGATACTTAAGTATTTAAGCCTGGGCAAACTTTACACCTCACACAAGATGGAGTTCACAACATAGGTCTTGTCTCCATATGTGTCACAACATAGGTCTTGTCTCACATCACATATGGAGATGCAACTCAAATTACTAGCTGCCAGTAAGGTTGAACAAATACAAATCCAAAACACGATGAACAGAGAAAACAATTAGTAAACCAAAAGGTCACTGGTACTCAGTTCCAAATCCACCCACTCACTACTGGTTAAGGGAATGGAAAAAGGAAATGCGTAAATTTTTTATAACAATTATAGATATATATGAAAATATGTAACATACATATACACATATATCATGTATTTAACACACATGTTATATTACATATACAAATATACAGAAAGCAAAAGCTCAAGCTTGGCTCAGAAAATCTTCTAATATTTTTCTTATTTATCTGAGAGAGAGCATACATGTGTATCCGTGCAAGATTGTGCAGGAGTAGGAGGCAGTGGGAGAAAATCCCCAAGCCAACTCCCTCCAGAGCGTAGAGCCCAATTGAGGGCTCAATACAGGACGTGAGACCAGGATCTGAGCCGAAGCCAAGATCTGGGATGCTTAACCAACTGAACTACCCAGGTGCCCCTTGGCTGAGAAATTTTTACAGAAGTATCACTTTCTAGACCTTACAAAAAAAATCATGTGTTCTAGCAGTTCTTACCTGTTGTCAGCACTGGATCTATTTCTGGCAAGTGTTGAAACAGCAACAGGCAAGCCAAGATTTGAAGGAAGAGTGACATTTTCCAAAATCTCACTATTACCAAGTAATGAATTGGTTAAAAAGCTTGGAAATGACTCTTCAGCTATCCCTCGGAAATTTTCCATCTCACTGCAAAAATAAAAGCTTTTTAAAAATCAAGTATTACTATAAAACCTTTTCAAATGATTAAAAGTCTTATAAATCTTGGGAAACTAATAAATCTTCGGGAAAAATCATTTTTTTGGAACAGCACAAAGGGGATAAAATCAGCAAGCATTTGGAGGTAAAATAATTCTCAGAATACTTTGCTACTTCACAGCTGAGACTACAAATGTCAAACTATCTTTCTATAATTAATATAATAACAAAATACAACACAGATTAATTCGCTCTTGGTTTATTATAAGAATATCAATTGCCACAATTACCTAGTAAAGAAGCAAAGACCCAACACTGAAGGAATACACAGATGATTTCAGGATGTACTTTAAAGTCTACTTAGGTGCTCATTCTATCATGGAATAGGAAAAAAATTAAACCAGCAAAATCTAGCCCCTGATTTCAGAAATTATTCTTAAGAATGAGTAAATATTAGTTTAAAAAGGAAATCCACTGAAGGAAAAAATTCAAGTTAAATCAGGTGTAGCTGGGCACATGGATAAGGCAAAAATAGTGAAAATAGTATACAAAGGACTAACCGGAAAACACTGGCACAGAATCTGTACTACTGAGAGAACTTCCAGCCCACATTGGCCACTGGTTCTACTTAACTCTAATTACAGTACTCAGGAGATATAATCTCAAAATTATTTCAGTGTTTATCATGTAGGAGCTATACAGAATTCATTAAAAAAAAAATCATGGAAGGCAATAAGTGAGAGAGTGAGTACTGGCGCTGTGCCTTGAAAAATGAGAACTTTTATAGGCCAAGTATGACAAGAAGGGGCTCTTAAAGATGACAAACATGAGCAAAGGTGGAAGAGAATTAAGATTTATTGCATACTCATGACCTTAACTCATTTATCCCATTTTATGAATGAAGAAACAAACCTGAGACAAAATTAACTGAATTTATCCAGGGTTGCACAATTAATAAAATTCAAACCCAGGTCTGATTCCAAAATCTGTTCTAAGTACTAAGTGTGTGGTAGCAATAGCCAAGTGCTTCAGTGTGTTTTGGCAATGGGTGTACAATAAAACATGGTGAATGAAACCATGGAGTCGGATTCTAAAAGCCTTAAAAGGTATATAAGGAAGTATGGACAACATTCTGCAGCCCAAGGAAGGACTGATCCCGGCACAGGAAGGGAGAGGGATTAATGCCTGAAAGGATTATCAAAGAGCTAGCACAACTGGTGAGAGAGAGGACACTGATGGACTATGCTGGGGCCAAGACAAATGCACTCCAGTATCGGTTTTAGGGAGAATGGGCTAACTTACTCTATAAAGTAGAAAATGTTTAAGACTTTAAGAGAGCTATAAAACTTATCTGACTGTCAAGTATCCAGGCCCCTGTGGGAAGCTCACCTCTCTACCTGCACTTAATCCCACCCGTCACCAATGCAGTGACAAGCACTCCAGCAACTGCCCTCCTCCTAACCGTCGTCAAACCTTCTCTGTGCAGCTGTTCCCACCAGCATGCTGTTATTTCTTTAAAAAAAATTTTCCCCATCTCATACCCTGTTGTCCCCCTGCAACTGTGCCACTTCTTTCTGCCCTCCGTTTACCACATACTCCTCCAAAAGGAATCACTACTGGCATCTGATTCCACTCCTGTCATCTCCTAGACCCATGCCAAGTCGGCTCCTGTCCCACCGCCCCATCAAAACACTTGTCAACATCACCACCGAGCTTCCTACTGCCAAACCCCATAACCCCACAGTCAATTTTCAGTCCTGTCTTCCTTGACCTAACAACATGGGATTTGTTCTCCTTCCTCGAAGAAATTCTTTCTTCACTGGTTTCCAAGACACAGCTGTCTGGGTTCTCCAACCTCACCAGCTACTTCCTCTCCTTTTCCTTGACTGATTCCTCCTTATCTCCTGGACCTTCATACAGTAAAGGCATCAGGGCTTGCTCCTGGATCCCTTCCACCTGCCCACCCTCTCTGTGTGACTGCCCTCAGTTTCAGTTTTAAATACAATATGAAATTTATATCTCCAGCCTGGGCCTCTCCCCTGAACCTGAAATATACAACTACCTACTACACATTTCCACTTACTTTATCTAATGGGCACATACACCTGAAGTTTGATTCCATCTCCTTCCAACCCCCTCAAGAAAGCCTGCTTTTCAGGCTTCACCATAGAGAAAATAACAACTCCATTCTCTAGCTCCTTAAACCAAAAACTTTAGTAATTACTAACCACCACCCCCAACACACACACCCACCCACCCACCCACACACACACTCACACCCCTAAAAGCAATCCCTAGGCAAATCCCAATGTTTCTACCTAACAATATAGCCAGAACCTGCCATTTTCTCACTACTTCCACTGCTATCACCTTGGTCAGGCCACCATCGCCTCCTGCCTGGATACTTACTACAAGACATTTTCAACTCTCTTCACACCTTCACTCTTCCTCTCCTAGCCTGTTCTCCACACACTAAAATCACCCGGGGTTAAGTAAGTCAAGTTTTGTCACTCCTTGGCTCAAAACCCTCCACTGGTTTCCCATCTCATTCAGACCAAAAGTCAATACTTACAATGGCCAACAAGGGCCTGAATAATTCGATCTCGTTCTCTATCCTCTTCTCCCTTGCGTGCTCCATCCTCACCGTCCTAACCTCCCTGCAGTCTCCACAACTTGCCAAGGCTCCAGCCTCAGGGGCTGTGCCCTGGCTCTAAGCTCTGCCCAGCACACTGATGCCCCAGATGGCCTCACATCTTGCTCCTTCACTTTTTTTTCAGGTTTTTGGTAAAAGTCCACTTATCTGTCTGGTCTCCCTCACCAACCTTCCTCATCAACTCCAATTTCCTTACCCTGCTTTCTTTTTTCGGTGGTCCTGACCACCATCCAGCATGCCATATATATAATTCACCTATTTAACTGCCTGTCTCCATATTAGAATATAAGCTCCGTGAGGGCAGGGACTGGGCCTACTTTACCACTGAATTTCTACCTAAAGCAGTGCCTTGCCCAGAGCAGACCCTCAATAAATTTGTTGAATGAATATCTTCAAACTGTCAATGCAGAGCAAATTAAGCACCAACAATCACATAAGCACCCTTCTCTCGGATCATGTCCCAGCATTTTCCTTCTTTTGTATATTTATTTCCTTTTCTTGATGTCTATAAGCATGTTCAAAATGATCCCATATTAGGAGACAGAGGAGGTAGGAAACCTGTTCCCATCCTTCATTTGTGCTTCCTGCCACCACCTTCTCACCTCCCCTTCACAACCAAGTGTCTTCGAAGAATCCAAATCATAACTTCTATATCTCAATGACATCTTCTTCCTCTATGTATTCCTTACATGCTCAGATCTTCTGTCATGCAATGTACATCTTTCTTAGGTAGGGATCTCAAACTCAAATGCTTTTAGGCACTACTGCTATCAGACAATAGTACTATAAGCCGAGATCAACTAGAAGTTATGGACCCCATGCGAACACATTTCAATTCCGTAACAAACACTGTTTCTAAACAAAACAGATCTATTGGTGGAGCCCATTCCTGAGGGCAAAACAAGTCTATATCCCAAACATACCCTAAATCATTCCATATCTTTCTATGTCTGCTACAACCAAGCTATTGTACTGAAAAGCCTCCCAACCAGTCTCCATGCTTCTATTCTTGCCACCCTACAGTTAAATATCCACATGGCAACCAAACACACCATTAAATACAAACCACACCCCTATTGAAAACTCAGGGGAGCCACCCCATTCTCCACCCCTGAGGGGCCTAGAGTACTCTGTTAAATCTCTGCACCAACTAGCTTCTTCCTAACATTCACCTTAATTTAAATGTCACCTTGTAAGAGAGGTGATTCCTCATCGTTAATCCAATGTAGCCCCCCTGTCTCTCACAGTTGTTTTAATTTCATCCAGCACTTATCACTATTTTTGTATTTTTCTTCCCCCACTAAAAAGATTGCTCCCTGAGAGCATAGGCCTTGCCAATCTGTCCATCACTCTTACCTAACACCTAAAATAAGGCCTAACACATATTTATGAAATATTTATGAAATGATGATTAACAACATCTTCAACATCTTCGACTTTTTAATTTTTTGAAGAAAACATTTATGATATTGATTTCTTTCACTCTTTTTTTAAAGTAGGCTCCACACCCAGTATGGAGCCCAGTGTAGGGCTTGAACTCATGACCCTGAGATCAATATCTGAGCTGAGATCAAGAGTTAGACACTTAACCAACTGAGACACCCAGAGGCCCCAACATCTTTGACTTTCGAGTATCAGTATCTTGGGGACATTTCAATCTTGTTCACCCATATATTCCCAGTAATTGATATAGAGCTGGAAATATGAGTTGAACAAAAAAAAATGAGTTGAAAGAAATAATCTGTACTTCCTAGCTATCTAGCTGACATATGATGTCTTACTCTATTATCAAGTAATGCACTGAGTATTTTATATACATTTCTTTAATCCCTGCATCAAATCTGTAAGGTAGCTATTATCCCTACTATTGAAGAAACTGGGGCCAAAACAGGGAATTATGAGAATTTTCCAGGCCACACAGCACGAGTTGGAGCAGAGGATTCACAGCCAGGCAAGTGTGCCCCAGGGGAATCTTTCCTTTGCACTAATGCCATCTTCCTCATTTTCACATCACCTCAGCTCAGACCTCTATGCTGAGCTCTAGACTCCCATTTCCAAATGGCCCACTCCTAACACTCTCTCAAGTGATACAAAGTTAACAGATATAAAACCAAACTCATTATCTTTTCTCTACCCATTCTTTCTATTATCTTTAGTCTGACCTATGTTATTCCTATTCTCTTGCTATAGGAGACACATGGGACCATTTCTCTTGTTCTCCGTTATCAAATTCTAATGCCTCTAACTCCAAAGAGATCTCTAGAACTGAAATTTACTTCCATATTCCCAACACCCTATCACTTTTTAATCTGAACTATTACATAAGTCTTCCAAGTAGCCTTTCCATATCCAATCTGGAAATCACTAAATTACACATCCAATCTGATAATCACCAAGTTATTCGTTCATTTACAGACACACAAACCACATTAAAATATATCCCAAATTAAGGATCCATCTCTATTTAGAGTCAAATCCAAGAAAATGCAGATATTAACCAAGTTATGTTCATGCAACAATCATTACTAAGTGCAAACCATGAAATACACTCTACTTATCACTGGAAATGCAAAAATAGAGCAGCTCCCCTTGACGGAGCTGATGATCCTCATCAGTTATAATCAATTATCATCCCTATTAATTATGACAGTGTTAAGCACTGGGATGGAGCTTGGCTATGGGTACATTGGTAATACAAGACAATGGAAGATTCCTTGAGATGTAATCCAATACCTAATCTCTTGTTTCCAGAAACGACTATACTTGTTTAAACCATCCATGGACATACCACATTCCTAAAGTCTTCCTAGAAGGAAAAATTCCCTCAATTCCCTCTATATTGCATTACCCACCCCTCCTCCATCACCTAAAAATGAAGAGAATATAACATCACCTTTTCTTTTACTATATCTGAACTAAGTAGCCACCTTTGCGATATCTCTTGCTATTTCCTTAAGGCAGTGACCTCAAATTTTCACATTTAAATGGACTAATATTTAACTGTTTTCATTACATTTCTGGCTATATAAAGTATCATTTACTGTGGTCATTAACTGCAAGTGTATACGTACAGTTGAATACATTCAAAAGCATATGCTGTCAAGTTTCCATAACATTCATTTGTTCTAAGAAATAATCTGCAATGAGGTAGGCATTTAATGTATTACTTTTCTAAGCTTACCGTAAACTTTGATCACAAAACTGAAATTCGGTGAAAAAACTGATTTTGGAGCAGTAAAAACCCCAGTCGAATGACCTCAAAACAGTAACAGCAAACGGAAATAATTTCATAAAAACAGCTGTTCTCCAAACGGCTGCTTCGAAAGGGACCTCATGTTTTACCAAACAAAGTCTGTAATTAAGAGAAATCAAAAGTATAGTGATATTAACCATTGTCTTCTTTCATGTTTTTTTTTTCCATAAAGAAATCAGATGTAAGAAATGTAGGAAAGGCGTTGGGAGTAAATGTGAATGCGGCCTAGCAGAAACCAAAACAAAAAGTGAATGACCGACCGGGTGATACCAGCAGACCCTCCACCTTTAGTTAACAACGTTACTTCGTGGGTCAGTTTTGGACAAAAAGCAGAAACAGAACCGCCTATCACCACACACACGAAGCAAACACCCGGTCAAAAGCGCAACAAGGAAACTCCAAACCAAAGCGCAAAGTGCGTTGGTCCCTAGAAGTCACCAAGTGGAAGAGGGTGGGGAGCTACCAGGATGTGATCCCCAAAAACCAAAGCCCGTTTCTTTAAAGGCCAAACTCTCAGAGGCGCCCAATTCAACTCATTGAGCGGAATTCTGCGTGGCGGCCGGGCTGAGTATGAAGGGGCGGACGGACCCTAGCCAGCGCCCCCCGCAGCCCCTGTCCCGGAGGCTGCGCCCCGCGCCCGACCCGGCCCAACCGTTACTGCCCCATCCGCCCGGGAGCCGAAATGCCTGTGGAAAGCGGGTTCGCGTGCCCCCTGCCGAACCGCAGTCAAGACATAGGAGACCCCTCCTCACCAAGCCCGCGACTCCAGCTGCGGGAGCCCCAGAGTTGGTCGGAAAGGTCCAAAAGAGGGGCCCTCCCCGTGGCTCTGCAAATGCGCGTGCGCAAGACGCGCCCCCCCACTCCGCCCCTCCGCGAACCCGCGGCCACCCGGACTGGCCGTACAGCGCGCCCCTGGGGTTTACGTCTGTTCGCGGCAATAGCAACGGGGCGGGGCCTCAGAGGTGGCCTTGGATTGGACGACGACACGGGACAAGGCGGAAAAAAAGCCGAGGATTGGGCGAAGACGGTTTGTCTCCGAATTTGAAGCGTGGAAGCCGCGCTCTGCAGGTCCGGAGGAGGAGCTCAGTATTCGGAAGGATTGGGTCCCCTGCCCCAAAGCTGAACAGAACGCAATGTGAAGTCCTTCGCCAACTCGGAAAAAAAAAACTGCTTAACGTATTCAGTCTGGCACCCCCAAACATCGTCACTCGCCTTATACAGTATTTCCGGTGAACAAGTCATCTGATACTACCTGAGTTTAGTACTGTTTGTCGTTTTATTGGCTTTACAAGAGCAAATGCAGATCTTTTCTACCACTGGTTGGCAGACGCCGAATTGTATCATAATTTGCCTTATTTTATACACTGCAATAGAGCTTCAATTAGGAAATCATTTCTCAGGATCCAAGCTTCATGATAATTCTCTATACCTAATCGCCTCTTTGTGACGGAGTAAGGCTGGTTGGGAATGGAAAGAGCTGAGGAGACCTAATTCATCCCTAATTACTCCCCATGTCTTCCGGTTCTCCTTAGGCCACAAATGCCGCCGCTGGCATGTGCCTAGCACAGTGGTTTAACTACTACTTTACTGAAACCAGAGGTAATTCCGTTTCGTGCCTTTTACTTTCCTTTATCTCAAAATTTCCTCCATACAATCTAAGAGTCCCTCTTTTCCAAAGCTGGCTAACCTCATTCATGCAAGTTATTTAATGTTTAAGATGCAACAGCACACTTGGGGGAGTAAAGAAAATATAAAAGTTGAGTTTAACAGTCTCAACTCCTAATTTTAGCCTGTTAGGGAATGATATGTTTATTTGATCAGTTTACTTTACTAGGTCCTCTAAAATACTGCTCAACCATCGTTCCTGGATACTTTCTCTACTGGTTCCTGCCTTTAGAAATGCTGCATGTTTCCACCCTAAGCCAACTCACCCTTCCTGGATTCTGTTTTATCACCTTAAGACCATTCTGTTTCTCCTATCCTTAACCTTACCTCCACTTTCACACCTTGTCATTCATCCTGATATCTGGTTTGGTCCCGAGTACTATTTCAACACTTATTTTATCAGGACTAGCCTCTGATATCTGCAATTCTCCTGGCATTTTTTTCTTGAAGTCCTCCAGCTTCGGCATTTGCAAACTGTAATTACCCCTCTTCTACTTTTGCCAACACCCAGTGAACAAAGTGGAGAAAACCTCAAGGTTTTCTGAATCCAGAAAAATAAACCTACTAGCTTTAGAACTAAAAGGATGCTATTTGAGTGTCACAAGCAATCCTCTTTCACAAAGTACCTTAACTACTCTGTCTGCACCATGAGCATACATTGGAGGTGAACTACTGGAATGTGTCTATTCACATTGTATCCTTGTATCCACTCAAAATATGTCCTTCCTCAATAAAAAAAAAAAACCAACCATAGCTCTCCCCACAACACCCAGCACCTAGGTGGAATTCTAACGACAAGGACCCAAAGTATCTGCAAGCAGAAGAGCAGAGACTGATGCCAGGCTGCCAAAATCATAATCCTGGTTCTCACCTCCTAGCAGTGCAGCCTTGGACAAACAGCTTTAACCTGCCAATTTCCTCACATGTAAAGTGGGGTAGTTAGAGCACTTGCCTCAGAGATTTGTTGTGAGGATTAGTTAATTCACATAAAGTATCTAGAAGAGCACCGACACAGGGATGTACTCAACAAGTATTAGCTATCATCCAAACTTACCTGCCAAATGTAAAGTAGGCACAGAACTCCCAATGATTTCAAATCTCCTTAGACATTGGGTAGATCTTTTTTTTTTAATTCTTTTTAAAATTAAATTCCATTATTTAACAAGCATTATTAGTTTCGGAAGCAGAGTTCAATGATTCATCAGTCTTATATAATATCCAGTGCTCTCCTTAATATCCATCACCCAGCACACTGAGGAGATCTTGCAGAAGTCCCAGGGCTGGGATGCCTCCCAGAAAATTAGAAGTGATGTCTATCCAGTTAAGAAAAGGCAGTCATCTCCCATAGTCCTCCTTTATCAATTGCTTTAAGTGGCAAACCTCAGCCACAGATACACAAAGCCACATACAATGTGACCACAAAGTTTGATTCTAGATTAATCTCCCACCAGCGGCCCAAATGAACCTTACATCAGACTTACTGCTTATAACTTGTTGCCTAAAAACCTCTGTCCTTTTTTACCTCTGGGCCAGACCTTGCAATTCCTACCCTCCTCTGCTTCAACTACTCCACCTGTTGAAATCCCTCCACATTGCTTCCAAACCTGGTTAGACGAAATAAATTACTTTCTGTGTTTCAATCTTTATTATGAAACTGAATCCTGGTTATCTTTCGTAAATTCTTGTAAAAGGCTTCTTCCACTAGAACAACTTTGTGTGCAAAATACCTTTTTTGTTTAACATATTAGCACAGTATCTGCACATAGAAGATGCTCAATATTCATTGAATTGGAGAATGTGTCTCTTTATCCCATTCTAACCCCACATAGCTCTGTAATGATGAAATCTCAAAGACATGAATTTTTAATTCTGAGTTAGATTCAGCCTTAAGTCAGACCCCTTGCTTTGAACATAAAGCCAGTAACTCTAAAACAAGTCCTTTAACAGAAGGAGTACCTTTGAGAATTATTTGGAAAAGATTCTTCTTCATAGATTGAAATGCTAAAATGCTAACTTGGCAGACAAAACATTTTAGTCACAGCAAAACTCAAATACGCCTTAAGTTAAAATTAATCTCAAAAAAATTAACCTCTTACTAGCCCTTTATCCTTTGCAGGTTAAGAAGTTTCAAGGGTATGACACTATACAAAGGAAAGGTGTCTCTGAAATTTAGATTATAAATGATATCATTGTAACAATTGTATCTACATGTGATTAACTGAGACACATGAAATGCTGTTCAAATTACACCTTCTCTAGTCCTAAAGAAAGTTAAATCCTTGACAATTCCTGAGAAAACTGAACTAAAAAGAATATTACTTAGTCTCATAGTTTTAATCAATTTACCATTAGTCAATTATTTTGATTTCAATTTTAAAAGTATTAAAAATAATATGTGTAATTAGATTGAAAGTCAACATCTGTCAGTTGTAGATATTAGTCTACACATTGACTTTCTACCTTTTAAATAAATGTCATGCTCATCTCCTAATTTTTTATTGTTTGGGTTTTTTCTTTTTCCTTTTTTTTTTTTTTGCAACATACTATTATAAGGAGATATAAGCTTTACCATCTATCAAATAGAATATAGTTAGTTGACCCTTGAACAACTAGGAAAATCTGGGCTTAAGCTTGGACTCCCAAAAAAACTTAATAGCCTAAAGAGAAGCTTTACCAGTAACATGAACAATTAACATCTATTTCGTATGTTATAAAAAACTAATGTTTTCTTCCAAGAAACTATGCTAGAGAAAAGAAAGTAGTAAGAAAATCATAAGGACGAGAAAGTACATTTACAATACTAAACTGCATTTATTGGGGGAAAAAAACAAAAACAAAAAACCAACAACCTATGTATAAGTGGACCAGTGTAGTTCAGACCGATGTTGTTCAAGGGCCAGCTGTACATTCTGTTTTCATAAGGCAAAAGATTCATATCTTTTAAAATATATTTTATTAAATAATCTACTTGGAGAATTGCAAAAGTTTTAAACAGTAATTCCAAGTAGTAAAAGGCAATTTCTTACAAAAAAAAAAAAAAAAAAAAAAAAAAAAAAAAAAAAAAAAAAAAAAAAAAAAAAAAAAAAAAAAAAAAAAAAAAAAAAAAAAAAGACCCAACAGTCCATTATTACGTTTTGCTGCTTTATACACAGGAATGATTTATTTTACAAACTAGTTGGTTGCAACATTAGCCTGTAAGATGTAAAACATTTCTCAGTATGTGTCAAAGGCAAAGTGAACTTTATGATAATACTTTCACATCAACCAGAATGACAAACCATAAGAAAATTAACATTGTAACAGTTCAAAATAAAACTTACAGAATAGGCACTTTGAAATTGAAATCAGTTACTATAACTCACAGTTCATGTTACTTGTACTTATGTCACTTCATCAAAGGTTATCAACCAGTAAGGCAATGTTCCTTTGATGCAGAAGCACAAACACATTTAGGTTCCAAAACACTGTGTTCTGGTTATAATACATGCAAGACAGACCCTAAATTAGAAAAATCTTCTAAAAGAAAATGAAGAAAAACAAAAAGCAGCCAGGAATGAAAGCATTTACAAGCACTTGAATAAGGCCTTTAAGTGTTAAATCAGTGTTTTAAACCCCTTCATTCTCAGGTAAGGGATTAAGAGGCCGAGAGAGAGATCGTCTGCGAGGGTGAGGATACTGGAGGTTGGCAGTGTCAGCATCGCAAGAGTGCTCTACCAGAGGAGGAGGAGGAGGAGGAAGGAGCTGGGCATAACTGGACCATCTCGATCCAGCCCGTGGGGAATCCAGAGGGGGAAAGAAATACCTGAAACAATGAAGACAGGAACAAAACACCAAAACAAAAACAAAAACAACAGAAAAAAAAAAAAAAAGAAAAAACAGAAGAAAAAGAGAAAAGTAGTAAATACAAAGAGAACCAAAGAGGAGAAAACACATGCTGAAAAAAAAAGCTTTAGTATATTCATGCCAAAACTAACAGAACATAATCGCAAAAATCAAGACCCTTACTCAAATCAAGCTTGCTTAAGCAAGTATAGAAACTTGAAAGAAAGAAATACAATCTGTTAAACTTAAAATGTTAAAAAAAATTATCAGTATGAATGTTACAAAAAAGACATTTTGTAATTTAAAACATTTTCTAATCTTGCAGAAACACATTTGATGCTATCCTGTACATTTACAAACCTAATAAGCTTTTTCTTTATCTTAAGCAACGCTTCATTTGTAGCAGCAGCAGGCACAGGTTTTTAGTGCATACATGACACTGAGCACCAATTCAAATACACGTGCATATAGTATGGCCAGCTATTGCAATATACTTCTGAAGAAATACAATCTTTGAAAATACTTAGGTGCTTTTCTGCGAAAACCTTAAATAGTACAAAATTCTGTTAAGTCAAAGAGCTCAAACAATATGTCCTGTTGTTATTCTTCTGCCATTTTATAACTTACCCGTAATACTTAAGCGTTTTAGCAAAGACTTACAAGCTTTCTCATTATGGTCAAAGTTCTAAAGAATACGAAGTAAATGAAGCAGCCAACTCAATTAAATTCCTGAGACTTGGAATGTGGAGGTTAACATGCATGCACAATTTTAGCGAATTTTTAACTGCTCCTCTTACAGTAGGTTTCTAAATTTTGAAGAAAAACTTAAGCCATGGAATCACACCATAAAAAAATATACAAGCACATATTAGAAACGTCAAGCTTTCTAGTGAATATGAATTGAAAATTTACAAAGATGTCTTCATTTTACTACCAAATTATAAAATGAAGCAATACCAAATGTTTAATTTGGCCGCAAACTGTACAGTCAAATCACTTTCATTTTACTATTTCTCTCACTCCTTCACTAATATTTTTTAAATATTACAGAGAAACGACAGAGTTGTACTGAATAATATGTGTAAAACCAATTCTACAAAAGGTAAACAAATTAGCACTCAAAACAATCTTTATGAAAAATATTTATTCAACCTTCAAATTAATAGGATAAAAATTCATTTCAGCCTACTGTTTTAGAAAACAAAAGAAATAAGCCTATATTCTCCAAATGGAATAAAGTGATATTTTCCCTCCTCCCAACTACTTATAAGGATAGTAACAATTTTAAGACCCATGTTAGTTTCAGAAACATTTCAAAAAATTGTTTTGGTGACAATGTCTCAACAAAAAGCCTCTCCATTTATATCTAAAAAGCTTCAAATAGTGTCAATAAACTGGCTAGTACAAAAAAATGATATACACTGGATTTTTAAAGGCCTTTTGGATTGCGTTTAGTAGTAAGCAGGCTGCTGGTGTATCTTGGGAGAGGTCAAACGGCGCTGGGGAAAGGGAAAAGGAGCTCGCTCTCCATTCCTGTGTGCATGCAACAAGCAGCAAAACAGCAAAGTTACTCCAGTTAGCTGGTACTCAGCTGTGCTTTCTGTTAAAGGACATAATACAAATGGAGAAGGGAAAATGCATCACAGATCTAACACACGGTTATTGGCACAGTAAGAATACAGATCAAAACTTCAAAGCTCTTTACAATATATGCAGTACAGAAAGCAACCAAAAACCAGATTTTTAAAAAAATTAACAGCAGTATCCTTTGTTTCATGAAATCATTTTTAATCTGGTATTTTCTGTGGTACCCTGAAATTGTTTTCATGCAACTACTTAAATCTTAAAATTAAATAGGACTTTTTTTAAATATAAAAATAAAACAATATAAAAATAGTTGAAATTTTAAATAGAATTCTGTTATTTAAGATGACAACAGATAACCACAGGACAATTTGTTAAGGCTGTGCTTTGAAGTTTCCTGAATTGTATTCCAAATTATTCACAAAGGCATATTAAAATAACTTTATCTTATCAACTGACATATTTGAAATTTGAATAATTAAAAACAAAGGATGACTCTTGAGATCACATCAAACACTGTTTATTAAGATGAGCAAGAATCTCAAATACGTTAAAAATTCTAAAAATCAAGGAATCAGAATTTACCATTTCCTCAAAGTTTTAAACACACACACAAAAAACACATCTAACTCACTCTCTTCTACGAAGTCTTAGTTAATGCAGTTTACTTAAAATTTCAGCTTGATCTGATTCAAAGATTGCACTACCACCACTGACATACTCATGCTCATCTAGAACTAAAATCTTCAGCATTATCCCCGATTGCCTATTCCTCTCACTTTAGAAGCAAAGTAAAATCTTAAAGTTATAAACATTTCTGGCAGACCACTAAATTTCAGAATATAATTCAGTTTGAGGGTTAACAATCTACCTATAAATATGACCATGTAAGCTAAACACAGAGCTAACAAAGTAAATTTTCTTTTACTACATAATTATGTATGAATTTCTTCATTCAATCTTAAAACCCATGAAATCACACACCTTTATAATATGGCTACCAGAATGGTTCAAAAAGGAGGTAATTTCTAGTTTTCCCACAAAACAGCCTACCTGCCAGAAGAAGATCCATTTAATGAATTTTGAAGATTTGGGATATTTGAACCTAAGGAAGGATTTGAGTTTCCCTGCTGAGAATTCCCATTGACAGGGCTCCCATTACCTTTCAAAATACCAGTACACTTCCAATTGTCCATATAATTAGCTGAAAAGAAAATGGTCAAATACATTAACATGACTAACAGCTATGCTCAAGGGCACAAATTCATTGTCAAGTCCTTTAACCACAATTAAAAATACAAGAAGACTGCATTTCTCTCAAAATGTATGTTACAGACATATTTAAAAGAAAAAAAATATATATCTCAAAATATATATATAAAATATCTAATTATTTTGTAAAGTTTTATATGAATGAATTTAAGAAACATAAAAGTTTTACCATTCTCCTTCCTTATAAGATAAATATTAACAAAGACAATTCTCTAATTTATTACACTAACATTAATATCAAAATAAATTCTTTGTCTTCATGAAAATGAATTTCAGTTACATATATATGTAGGGTAATGGAGTTGTCCTCTTAGTTATGCAAGTACAGGTCATATGGGTACCTAATGTCCTCAGAGATGTATGTAACTAATAAACCTTTGGGGTTTGAGTGGCTTACCCAACATGGCCTAATTCTTTGAATGCAAAATAGATCGCTGGAGACACTGGGCCCAGGAAACCCAAGTCTGGGAGCCTGCTGGGGTGGAACTGGGTGGTCCTGAATAAAGCCCAGAGGCATGAAAAGAAAACAAAACTCTTGATCTCAAATGAAGCTGAGGAAATTGAGGTCTGGGCTGGTTTTACCACAGCCTGAAACTGACCAGGGGAGACTCAGCCAAATGCATTTTGAGAAACAGTAACTCCTTAAGGTACGCACTAAGCTTTAAGTTTGGATCCTAAGTGTGGGATGCTACCAACTAGAGCAGTACAAGGACCAAGGACACCTCCGCCCAGTGGATAAACTTCTATGGAAAAGTACAGACCACGCTGAGGCAACCACAGTCAGCACTGAATTACGAGACTGAATTCTCAGTTAGCATGGCACAAGAAACTTTCAGAATCAGTAGCCAGAAGGTTTAATTTCCCAGAGTTACACAGAGAAAGTGGGGAAGATACTGGGTTTTCTCTTATTGAGGGCTGGTTGGCTAAAGCAATTTTTTAATAAGAGATGTCTGTAGTCCTCTCCTGAGTTTGTAGGGTAGTCACACAGGCTGCATATATAGCAAACAATATCTTTTGAATATACCACATATTCTGTTACAATTACTTTTCATTTTAAAAGCTGTTTTGCTCCACATGGAAACTTAAAAAATATCAGTCATAACTGCCACAAACATAAATTGATGCAGGTTCAAAATAACACAAATTAATGTTAAGACATTAATTTAAAAGTAACTGTAGAAAGATAATTTTTTCTGAAATATTTCTGAATTTACATTTCTAAGTTAAAATTTTGACATAGCAACACAGAGCAACAACTCCCTCATTAAAATCTTACCTTTCCACAATCTTACACAGCCATCATCTCCTGAAGATGCTAACACTGTTCCTGTTATATTCCAACTCACTCGCCAGACCTGGGAATTATGATTATCAAACTGAGCCACTATATGGATTTCAAATTTTGTTGGTCCACCAGAGGAAGTAAGTTCTTTCCTATTAATAAAAAAATTTTCCTAAGAAATGCTGATTAAAGATTTTATACCCACACACGCAGAGTTCTAAAAAATACAAATGGTCTCACATACTTACTGTATTATTTTTACCATTTTATAAAAATGTGCATATCCATAACCACCAGCTTCCCTCCCACACCCCCCCCACCTTAAGTCATTGAAAGCTGAGCCATGTCACTTTTTTTTTTCTTTTTAAGATTTTATTTATTTGACACAGAGAAACACAGCTAGAAAGGGAACACAAGCAGGGGGAGTGAGAGAGGGAGAAGCAGGCTTCCCGCCGAGCAGGGAGCCCGATGTGGGGCTCAATCCCGGGTCTCTGGGATCATGACCTGAGCCGAAGGCAGTCGCTTAACCAACTGAGCCACCCGGGTGCCTCATGGGCCATGTCACTTTCATTTGACTCCCCAGCACCTGGCATGATCCTACCACATAAAAATTATTCAGTGATTATTTCATAAAAGAAAGGAACAACAGGACTGCCCGGGTGGCTCAGCTGGTTAAGCATCCAACTCTTGATTTCCACTCAGGTCATGATCTCAGAGTTGTAAGATCGAGCCCCATGTCTACTTTGAGCTGGGCATGGAGACTACTTCAGATTCTCTCTCTCGCCCTCTCCCTCTGCTCCTCTGCCCCCCCCCCACTTTCTCTCTTTAAAAAAGAAGAAAAAGGAAAAAGAAAAACAAAAGAGGATTGTACTCCCCCATACAAGACTGAGAAATAAAATACATAACAATTAATTTTAAAAGGCAAGCTGTAGGAAGGGAAGAATAGAAGGGGGAAAGGAAGGAAAAAAGGAAAAGAACTGAAACCCACAATTCCAAAATTAAAGCTTGAATAGGTTATTCACAAGAATGTCTCTTTGCTAATTTAATAGTCCCTAAGTAAACTTCCACCTCTCGTTTGTTCACTTACAGAGTGATTATACTCAGAGGATCCAATTCATCATATCAGTGTAAAGAAAAAGCAATTAAGAAAACATAAATCTCCTGTCTTTATTCAATTCCCCAACCCTAAAACTCATGTATTTATAAAATGTTCAATAAAGAATCCATTCTTCAATTCACAGTTGCCTCTTCACTCTTCTCCAGAAATAAAAATTAATCATGAGTTAAGAGCATTTTTAAATTAGTAACTGCTTCAAAAACTCACCTCACAGGCTTTAATGTAAAAATCCTCACATCTTTGGTTGCTATGGCTAGAATATGGAAAGACCTCCCCAAGTTTGGAGCAAACGCAATGTCATGTACAGGATCTGTGACTGTCATGAGGGTTTCAGCTTTTGCATATTTCCTAATGAAGAAACAATTTAGATCAAAAATTTCAAAAATGAAAAATTTTTAAAAATCCACATTTTGACATACCTCAACTTTTTTCATATTGCTCAAAATGAAACAGTGTTTACCTCTGCAGTATACAGTATAGCCAAAGCCTGAACTCCAGAAACTGAATGTGACCTAATTTAGAAAAAGGATCTTTGCATATATGATTAAGGATCTCGGGTAATATCGCCCTGGATCATTCTCATAAAAGACAGAAAAGAAAAAACAAAGATAGAAGAAGGCATGTGAAGACAGAGGGAGACACTAAAATTATGCAGCCACATGCCGGGGACCTCCTGAAGCTACCAGAAGCCTGAAGATGATGAAAGACTGTGGAAGAAGCACGGCTCTGACCACACCTTGATTTCAGATTTCTGGCCTCCAGAACTATGAGAATAAATTTCTGTTTTAAGCCATTAGTTTGTAGTAATTTGTTATGGCAACCCTGGCAAACTAATAAAGCCCCCCAGGTTTCTTTCTTTGATTTCATAAGTTTAGCTTAGAACAGTTATAAAAAAAACTTTAATTAGAATGAGATCCTGACTTATTAGCCATTAATATCTAATTTCAAGAACAGGGTAATTCAATTTCCAAAGTACCTCAGTATAAATTGAAAAATGAAGCTGATAATAGCAGGAATGGAATTTTTTTTAGTGGGGATAAAGGAAGTTATACCAAAGTCTATTCCATTCCTACAATTCTCTCTTATCTGCAAATGTAGTATCAGGGACAGAAGTGAAGCACATAACCCTGTGTGTAACAAAGGGATTTAGAGAGAAGTACCTACCTTACCCTCCTCTGAAATACTGGTGTTCCCAACATTCTATGCTTGGCCTTTTCACCCTAACATTTTTCTCAAATGTCTCCAAGCTAGGACATGCCTCAGTGTTCTCTCCTTGACCTCTTCTCACCCTATATGCTTACCCTGAGTAATCCAATCCACAGCCTTGCTGCTTCTAATGTGTGGTCCTGACTTCTGTGTTTGATCTTAAACAAGTCATTTTACTTTGTTGATCTGTTTCTTCATTTGTAAAATGGTGCTAAAATAAAAGCTGCCTACCCTATTCACAAGGTGATTATTAGAATCTGAATTTCACAAAATACGTGAAAATGCCTTATAACCTATATAAAGGCAAGCACTTGTATCACTATGAAGATCAGGTCTTTCTTAATATTTTCAATCACCAAAGAAATAAAAATATCCAATACTGGTTAATTTGACAAATGTCTCCTATGTACTAAATGGTGTTATTACTTATAGGAAAATCAATTAGGTATTCCTCATTGGATGCTACATAGTCCATATCATTCTATGTAACATGTTCAATCTATATAAGAACCTTCTTATATATATAAGAACAACTCTTACTTCAAAGAACCAGACCAAAAAAATCCAAAAATGGCTGAACTTAAAAGGTCTGATAATTTCCTAAGTCAATCCTACACACACTCACAGACACCATTACCTACCCAATGCCACTTCTTGATCATCCGTAGAAAATATCAGGTACTTGCTGTTTGACGCCCTTACATCGAAAGCATGGTTAATGACCCAATTCTGGGCAGTGGGACCCAATGAAAAAGCCTGCTAAGATGCTTCCAGAAAATGTTCCCTCTCCCGAATATAAAGAAACATGAAAGCAAATGCCTTTCATTGTATTTGCATGTGAAAGCCTAGATCTAAGTGATCTAAGAGGGAGCTGTCACCACACACTAAGTATGAGAGGAGGAGAAGGAGGAGGAGAAGGAGGAGGAGGAGGGGGAGGAGGAGGGGGAGGAGGAAGAGAATAAGAAAGAGGGAAGGAAAGAGGGAAGGCAAGGAAAGAGGGAAGGAAAGGAAAGAGGGAAGGAAAGGAAAAGGAAAAGGAAAAGGAAAAGGAAAAGGAAAAGGAAAAGGACCAGACCAGACCAGACCAGACCAAGGCCTTGGATGTCATCACTGCACCAAGTGAGCCGCTTAACTAACCCCAGAACTGCTCTGCCGCCAGGCTCCTTGTTACAGGAAACAATGCAGGAAATCCAGCTCCTAATCTAGATTTATTCTGCTAGTTAAGAGACGCATTTGGATTATCTTTATCACTGAATTCTTTTAAGTTTTAGGTACTTTCTATCTGTTCTGTATTGTCTTTCAGAACTACAAGTTCTTTATCCCTTTACTCAAATATCATTATTTATGAGGTACTTTGCATTCTCCTATGTTTTAGAAATGGTCCACCTTTTAAAATTTTTGATTTATGCCTCCAAACTCCTGCTGTTCAGCTAAGAGCTGAAAGCAATGACTTTAACAATATTAACTCTTCATGAAGCCTCTTTAAAATATGCTACTAGGGGCACCCAGGTAACTCACTCAGTTGAGCATCCAACTCTTAGTATTGGTTTAGGTCATGATCTCTGTCACAGGATTGGGCCCTGCATCAGGCTCCATGCTCAGCCAGAGTCTGCCTGAGATTCTCTTCCTCTGCCCCTCTCCTGTCATGCATGTGCACGCTCTCTCTCAAATAAATAAATCTTTTTAAAAAATATTTACAGGGCATCTGGTGCCTCAGTTGGTTAAGTGTCTGCGTTCAGCTCAGGTCATGATCTCAGCATCCTGGGATCACGTCCCGCATTGAGATCCTTGCTCCCTGGGGAGCCTGCTTCTCCCTCTACCTCTTATGAACAAATAAAATCTTCAAAAAAATGTTTATAAAAAAACAATGTGCTATTAATGTTGTTCATAGCTTTAATTGCTTAAAAGGTTACAAAAGCCTCAAAAAGTTGTAGAGGAAGGTTCCTATAATCTAGAACTGCGCTGGTCAATACTGCAGCCACTAGCCACATGTGCCTATTGAAATTTAAATTCATAAACAAATGGCAGTTCTTCCTCTATAGAAGCATATTTTGAGCTTCCACATGTGGCTGGTGGCCACTACATTGGCTGGCACAGGCACAGGGCATTTCCAAGAGCACAGCAAGTTCTGCTGGACAACACTGCATACACAAAACTCTTGGAAGAAATCACACAAATGTGGAAAGTTAGAGGGCTGATATTAGAAGCCCTCAAAAACCCTAGTAACATTCTGAATTGCAGAGGCCAAAGGAATTAGAATACAGTGGTCCCCCACTTAGCCAGTCTTGCTTCCCAGCTTGTTATCCACAATCTAACTGCCATCCAGAAGATGATCCTCCTGATTTATCGTCACAAGGGCAGCAGTAGTCTAACACTATGTCACAATGCCTATACCATTCCCCTCCCTTCATCTCATCACATAGGCATTTTATCATCTCACACTATCACAGAAGGGTGAGTCCAACACAGTAAGATATTTTGACAGGGACTGCATTCATGTAACTTTTACTTACAGTGTATTATTTCAATTCTTCTATGTTATTACTAGCTACTATTGTTAATCTCATACTCTGCCTAACTTATAAACTTTATCATAGCTATGTATGTATAGAATAAAAGACAGTATATACAGTTTGGTACCATTTTAGTATTTTATTTCAGGCAGCCACTGGGGGTCTTGGAACATATTCCCTACAGATAAGGGGGATGACTATAATTCTTCTCTTCCGCTTCTGGCCCTGCCCAATATCTGACTCCTAGACTCAAGACTGATGTCTAGCACATGTGGAGTCCACCTGATCAAACTGATGGGTGCACTTTTTTTCCTGTAAAACTCTGAGCACACCTCTTTAGAGCTCTCAGAGATGTGGCAGGTATCTCAACATAACCCAACATAAATTTTCCATCCGTGCTGCTACACTCTACCCAAATCTGTCTTGTTTCCAGATGTCCTTATTTCAAGAAATTACATACCATTCACTGAACTAGTAAGCCAGAACCTTGAAAATCATCTCAAAAGCCTCCCTCCTCCCCGATTCTTCACCTTCTACATCCAGTCATCAGATCCTATTGATACCATTTCTTAAATTATTCTCCAACTGTCCACTTCTCCCCATCCCCATTGCCACTACTCTATCCCAAAGCCACTATAATCTCCCACATCAACTGTTGCCCTCAAAAATACTTTCCATACCAATGGAAGAGTTAAACTATCATCCAAGACTATCATTCCCCAACTTAAAAATCTTTCAGTGACTTCACATTACCCATAAAATAAATCTAAACATGGAACACTAGGTCTTACAGATCTAAGCTTTATTTCTCACCACACTCCTTTTTGCCTAGTTACACTTCAACTACAATAAAAATATATTGGTTCTCTCTTGTTCATGTACCGTATCACATGTAGTTTTCTTCAAATGTAGAATATTTGGAATGTTCTGCCCTCTTTGTCTAACCTTTACTCATCTTGTAAGTCTTGTCTGGAATCAACCTTCCTGGCCCTTTCCTTTAGGTATAGTAAACCTTAATATCCCATTCTCCCAATTCATAAAATTCATCACCACTTTACTGTTTTTGTTTGTTTTCCCAGCAAGGTGGTACATACTGGAAAATCAGTCACCTCCTCCTCTACACCATTTAATTTTATATTATCAGACCCTAGCAGAACTTGACACAGCATAGGAAATAAATAAATATGTAATGAATAATGCATAATTCAATGAATGAATAAAGAAATAACATTTTTAAAAATTAAATGCAATTTGAAACAATAATTAAACCAAAGCAGTACTAACCTGGTGTTTTCATTATATTCGAAAATCTGAACCTTGGCCATTGCATTTGGACTACTGTCATCACTTCCTACAGCTATCATGGGGGAATGAGCACGAGAGCTAGAAATGAAGAGTAAAAGCTATTTTACATAATTATGAAGTTAATATACATCTAATTCAGAGAATCTGAAAAACCTGGCACAAGTAGCTCTACAATCCACCAATAAGCATGTCACATTACCATGACTAGATCCCTGCCATACATCTGACACAGCCACACCTTGGAAGAGTATGTCCTTGACAATGCTCAACATGGGGATATATAATACCATCCTTTTGCTAACAGACAGTAATTCTTGGGGTGCCTGGTAACTCAGGGTTAGGCAACCGACTCATGATTTTTGGCTCGGATCATGTGATCGAACCCCATGCAAGGCTCTGCACTCATCGCAGAGTCTGCCTGAGATTCTCTCTCTCTCCTCTCTCTGTCCCTCTCCCTGCTCATGCACAATCTCTTTCGTGCATTCTCTCGCTACACAAATAATCTAAGAAAAAAAAAAAGACACAGCCAGGAGATCTTAGAATTTTTCTTCCTGAAAGATATGGTCATTAACTGTGAAATGAAACGTAATACTATGGGGACCAATTCACGGCAAAAAGATTTTAAGTGTTTTGTACAAAAATAAACTCTGATAGAAGGAAGAAAAAGATCACCCCTCAAGAAAACATGCTCCCCACATGTCATTCCCTTCTCTAGATTCATTTGTGGTCAACTTCATTTTTTTAAAAAAGCAAAAGATAGGGGCGCCTGGGTGGCTCAGTTGGTTGGGCAACTGCCTTCGGCTCAGGTCATGATCCCGGACACCCAGGATCGAGTCCCACATCGGGCTCCCTGCTCGGCAGGAAGCCTGCTTCTCCCTCTCTCACTCCCCCTGCTTGTGTTCCCTCTCTGGCTGTGTCTCTCTGTCAAATAAATAAAATCTTAAAAAAATAAAAATAAAAATAAAAATAAAAAATAAAAAAGCAAAAGATAATACGAGAATGACCTCTACTGAAGTGAACTCTAGTTTAAATTATTTTTTTATTTCTATGCCGTTACCTCAATACTGATTTCCTTTGCCTCCCTCATCCAGATTAAGTAATATCCCTATGAACATGACCCCTTGTTAAATTTATGACCTTGTCATCCGCCAAGCTCATAAAGCTGAAAACAGAATGTGGTAGTTTTAAAAAAAGGTTTAGTTCTTTAAGCTTTACTAGCACTCTAAAACTGGCAGAGAGAGGGACAAGAAGAAACAAAAACAAGTCCTCCTGCAATTCAGGGGTACCCTAGCCTGCCAGTTCACTTCATTCCTTGGTTTATATTCCCTGCAAGGAAATTCTGTCAATGCACTCTACCTACTCAGTTGAAACTCAGCCAACCCCTAGGTAAGAGAGCTACTAAGAAAACAAAGCACCTAACAGGAGAAAAATGCCAATACCGGTTACTAGCCATAAATACTATCCTCTTGTTCCTAACTACAAAGAGATAAGCAAAGACTTGCACACAAGAAAACCAAGATGCATGAAAATAAAGACCAAGGTATACAAATGGATCTCTGAGAAAGTAGATATAGCTGATCCTCTTCACTTGCAGGTTATTTGTAAACTGACCTGCTTATCAAAATTTGTTTGTAACCCCCAAAATCCAATACCTGGGGCTTTCACGGTCACTCATGACTATGCCTGCAGCATCTCCACAAAAAATGAGTCATGTGACCCACATGTTCCATGCTGAGGTCACACAAAGTGAGGCTCTACTTCTTATTTCAGCTCTCACACTGAAAACAAGTGTTGCACTCTGTTTACCACCATGCTTTTTGCATTTTCGTGCTTTGTGTTGGTGATTTCACTGTTTAAAATGGTCCCCAAACGTGGTACTGAAGTGCACTCTAGTGTTTCTAAGCTTAGCAAAAGGCTATGATGTGCCTTATGGAGAAAATACTGTGTTAGATAAGCTTTGTTCAGGCATGAGTTTTAAGGCTATTGGTGGAGTCAACGTTAATGAATCAGCAACATATGCTAAATAAGGTATCTTTAAACACAAACACTCAGAAAACAAGGTTAACTATTAATTAGTTGACAAAAACGTGATGAAAGGCTCACGGGAAACCAATCCTGTATCTCCCCAAGGAGTGAAATACTCAGTTGTCCCCTTGCCAATTACAAGCAACGTAACAAAATATTAGAAAACAGGTGAATGGGAGGTAGAAGCGAAATAAGCTAATTTGGTTTTAAAAAAGAATAAAGAGATGAGTCCATACCTAATCTAAAATTGATAAATCACCAAGTAGAAAATGCATATATCATCTGAAATTATGATAATTACCAATGTAATTAATAAACCATCATCAACATTACTATAGATAAGATATCTTTATCTGGCTGGCTCAGTTGGGGGAGCATGCAACTCTTGACCACGGGGTTGTAAGTCTGAGCTCCACACTGGGTGTAGAGATTACTTAAAATCTTAAAAAAAAAAAAAAAAAAAGATATCTGTCTAGTCATACCTTGAAAAATGGAAAGCTTTTGTAAATGTACTAAATTCAAGTTTTGTATGGTGAGTACAGGAACTATTTAAAGCTAACATAGCAAGAACCAGAGGCGTAAGTAAATCACTTATAAATACAATAGCAACTGGGATGCCTGGCTGGCTCAGCTGGGAGAGTGTGGGACTCTTGATTTAGGGGGCTGTATGTTCAAGCCCCATGCTGGGTGTAGAGATTAAAAGTAAAATCCTTAGAAAGCATAAATAAATAAAATAAAAATACAATAGCAACCAGCAGAATTAAAATCTAAAATCGGAACTACTAAAAGCATTTTTGTGGGTAGGGGAACTTTTTATCTTTCATTTTGTACTTCTCTAGATTTGAATTTTTTCTTTTTCTTTTCTTTTTTTTTTTTTAAAGATTTTATTTATTTATTGGAGAGAGAAAGTGAGACCACGGTGAGGGAAGGTGAGCTACCCAGAAGCCCCTGAAATTTTTTCTCTACCAACTGATTTTTCTTTTAATTTAAAAAAAATAATTGAATATAAAGCAACTATGAGGGGACCTGGGTGGCTCACCTTCCCCCTTAAGACACTTAAGCGTCTGTCTTGGGCTGAAGTTATGATTCCATGGTCTTGGGATAGAACCCATGTCAGGCTCCCTGCTCAGCAGAAAGTTTGCTTCTTCCTCTATTTCTCTGCCCCTCCCACCCATTTGTGCTCTCTAATAAATAAAATCTTAAAAAAAAAAAAAAAAGGCAACTATGATATAGTATAGCAGTTAAAAAAATAAGGTAAGACTAGATATATATACTAATACACTGGAAAATACCCACAGCGTATTTGTAAATTAAAAAAGCAAATTTCAAGTAAGGAGATATATGTCTACACATGTCTGTGTGGTCTGGTCTACCTTTACATGATAGTATATGTGTGTGCTGGCATATATTTATGTATTTAAAAATACATTAAACATTTATTTGTATATACATGGAAAAAGCCCAGAAGTTGCACACCCAAATATTTACAACGGCTGGCTTCTTCTACAGAACAGAGATAGGGACAAGAGACATGACAGGGTAAGGGCAGACAAGGAAACTTTTTAGTCTACATAACATATATTTTTAAAAATAATAAACATGACTGATAAAAGTATTTTAAAGAAATTAAACCATCAAATGCTTGACTTAAAAATTACTAATTTGTTTTACTAGGATTTTATTATAGGTTTTCTGTGTAAGCTTACCTTGAAGGATTCCAAGAAATACAACTACAGCTTAGCTTACATGAAATCTCGTGCTGCAGAGACCACTGGCTGAGATTCATAACATCTGGTGCCTCATATATTCTTACTATACCATCTGCCGAACAGGTTGCTAACATGAGACCCATATGTTTAGGAGCAAACTTCACATCAGTAACGGATGTTCTGCTATCCACTAGAGTTGTCCTCTTAACCTGAAAAAAAAAAGTTATTTACATACAAAAAGAAAGGATGGTAGAGTGGAAAGAACATGAGTTCTAAAATCAAACTGGCATTTTACTAGGTATATAACCTTGAATAAGTTACTTAAAAACCACCTGGGTCTCAATTTCCTCCACAGCAAAATACCACAATACACAGCTGGCAATACATAATAAATGAGTGACCTATAATTAATTATTGCCTTTAAGGTACAAAAAGTTTTCCTTAGAAAGTCTAACTTTTTATTAAGAGTGTAGGGACTCTCCGAAAGTGTCTGAATTTTAATATTTTTGTTTTGCACAGAATGCTGCAAGCAGTAAATTCAATGAATTAAGATTCTTTAACAGTAAAATGGAAAGCATGCAACTTCTTCCTTCAAAAACATAAATGCCAGTTAGCCCTACTTGGATCACTACCAACCAAGTTGAAGAAAGGCGTTTACTAGAGACCAAGAGAATGGTATAAAGCTGGCATCGTGATAATTACAGAATGCCAACAGAGCATGTTCAAGCTACTTTCTGGCATCTAGATTTCTGACTGAAAATATCAACAAAATTTAGAAATCAGCACTTTACTGTCTATGGTTCCTAAAATATATTTTAAGGAGTCTCAATATTAGAAGAATAGCACATAAACTCCAAAGATTGTACCCTTGCAAACATTTGTCCATAAACACCACTGAATAATCAATACCAAGACAACTGCTGAAATATTAAATGCATTAATGACAGCCAATTTAACTAAATACAAATAAATATATAGATATACCCTGCTTTTGAAAGGTTTATGTTACACCGCTTTGTTTTCACAAAGACCTACTTTAGTACCTTTTTCACTAACCAAAAGAAATCTGAAGAGAATTTTTGCTTTTGCAATAAGAGAAAACAGCATTCATCATTTGTTTTGCAAGTCATTAGAGGCAGCAAGGACCCTCATATATAAGAATGGCACCGCCCAGCTCCTTCCCCGGGACCTACACAGCATCTCAGCAGCAAGCCTCAATAGCTTTGAACTGTGTCTCCAAGCCTCTGTACTTTATCTTGACTTAGGTTATGCAAACATTAGCAAAGTGTGTCTTAGGTATCAGAAAAGCCTAAAAGAGGTTATTTTTTGGTTCAGGAACACTCAAAATTCTTCAGTGTAAGTGAGTGGTAACTAATTCTCTATGCCATTTCAGCTAATGAAAGTTTTCCTAAGAATACTCTACATTCACATAATGGGGGAAACCTTTATCTCTAAGTTCAAATAAAAATCCTTTCTATGCCACTACTCCTCAACCCAACCTACCACTGGATACTAATTGACCCATCTCTGTTAGAAAACTCCCTCCAATTATAAATATTTCTCTTCTCTCCTCCCCTCAAGCAGTTGTTTGCCTTAGGGAGGTCCTAGTGAAAAAGCAATGAAACCAATACCTCCCAACATTAAAAAAAAAATTTAAGGGCACATGGTTGGCCACTAGTCCTCAGGATTGTGAGTTAGATCCCCACAGTGGGTGTAGAGATTATTTCAATCAACCAAACTTTAAAAAAAGATTGTAAAACTGTGAATAGCATGCAAGCTACAAACCTAGAGTAATTAGAAAATATAAGGGGCGCCTGGGTGGCTCAGTTGGTTAAGCGACTAATTTCAGCTCAGGTCATGATCCCGGAGACCCAGGATCGAGTCCCACATCGGGCTCCCTGCTCAGCGGGAGGCCTGCTTCTCCCTCTCTCAATCCCCCTGCTTGTGTTCCCTCTCTAGCTTTGTTTCTCTCTGTCAAATAAATAAATAAAATCTTAAAAAATAAAATATGATAATGGCATTAAGGATAGACACATAGGCCAACAGAACAAAATACTGTCCAAAACTAAACCCTCTCTCTATATACGGTCAATTGATTTTCAATGAGGATGCAAAGACCATTCAAAGGGGAAAGGGTGTGATGTCTCTCCCAACTGGACCGTGGCCCCCAAATGTGGGACAACCCAATTGGATAGAACCCTGAAAAAGGGGCAGTAAAAGGGTTCAACAGACACAGAACAAAGGAGGTAGATATTTATCAAAAGCACCGCAAGGGAGGGCCAGGCAGCACAGCACAGAGACTATTTGCTAGCAGTGGGTGGGGGCTGTATTTAAAGAAGGAAGACAAGCAGGTATAAGGACTTCTGGAATTTTCCCTTTTTTGGTCTGTGCCAGGTTGTAAGTAGCCCACTGGTTAGTTAGGGCCTATGGACATTTTGAGGTGGGTGGCCTTTATGGGCCTGTTTGTATTCAGCCTTGCTTCACATTCCATTGCCCAACCCTGTTGTCTAAAAGCAGCCTCTACAGAGTAGTCACTCCAGTAAAAAATACTAGGGGAGGGTATGTGTTACGATGAGCACTGTGTATTAGGTAAGACTGATGAATCACAGACCTGTACCCCTGAAACAAATTACACACTTAATAATTTTAAAAAGGGTGCCTGGGTGGCTCAGTCGTTAAGCATCTGACTTCAGCTCAGGTAGTGTTCCCAGGTCCTGGGATAGAGCCCCACAAAGGGCTCCCTGCTCAGCGGGAAGCTGCTTCCTCTCTCATTCCCTCTGCTTGTGTTCCCTGTCTCACTGTGTCTCTGTCAAATAAATAAATAAAATATTTAAAAAATAATAAAAATAATAATTTTTAAAAAGATACTGGGAAAACTGGATATTAACAAACAAAAGAACAAAGCTGAAAGCACCTGGCTGGCTCAGTTGGCAGAGCATGTGATTCTTGACCTCAGGGTTAGGAATTTGTGCAATAGGAATAGAGATTACTTAAAAAAAAAAAAAAAAAAAAAAAAGTTGTATACTTACTTTACACCACATACAAAACTTAAGTAAAAATGAAAAAAAAGACCTGGGGTGCCTGGGTGGTTCAGTTTGTTAAGCCACTGCCTTCAGGTCAGGTCATGATTCCAGAGTCCCGGGATCGAGCCCCGCACAGGGCTCCCTGCTCGGCGGGAAGCCTGCTTCTCCCTCTCCCACTTCCCCTGTTTGTGTTCCCTCTCTAGCTGTGTTTCTCTCTGCCAAATAAATAAATAAAGTCTTTTAAAAAAAAGAAAAAAGAAAAAAAGACCTAAATGTAAGAACTAAAATTTTATGGACGTCTGGGTGGCTCAGTTGGTTAAGTGTCTGCCTTCTGCTCAGGTCATGATCCCAGGGTCCTGCCTCAGGCTCCTTGCTCAGCAGGGAGCTTGCTTCTCCCTCCACCTGCTGCTCCAACTGCGTGCACGCACACAGGGTGTGCACGTGCTCTCTGTCTCTGACAAGTAAAATAAAACTTTGAAAAAATCTAATTTTTAACACTCAATATAAAACTTTGGGGAAAGCCTTTTTGACATTGGATTTGGCCATGATTTCTTGAATATGACACCCAAAACACAGGAAACGAGAAAAATAAATTGGACGTCATGAAAATTTTTAAGTTTTGTGCATCAAAGGACACTGTCAAGAGAGAGAAAAGGCAACTTACAGAATGGGAGAAAATATGTGCACATTATCTACCTGAGAAAGGTATTAATATCCAGAATATAAAGAATTATGTACAACTCAACAGCAAAAAAAACAAACAACGCAATTTTAAAAAATGAGCAAAGGACGTGAATAGACATTTCCCTAAAAAAGTAAAAGACTCGGGGCGCCTGGGTGGCTCAGTTGGTTAAGCAACTGCCTTCGGCTCAGGTCATGATCCCGGAGACCCGGAAACGAGTCCCACATTGGGCTCTCTGCTCGGCAGGAAGCCTGCTTCTCCCTCTCTCACTCCCCCTGCTTCTGTTCCCTCTCTGGCTGTGTTTCTCTCTGTCAAATAAATAAAATCTTTAAAAAAAAAAAAAAAAAAAGTAAAAGACTCTGGTACCAAAGCCAATTCAGGAGATGTTGGAGAGGGATAACACCCCAACAAATAATTGTCACAAAGCAGCAGGCTGTCTGAAAATTCAACTCTATTCTGACACTATCCACCCAGAAATAGCATCAGGTTCAATCCTGTAAGACTTCCCGTACTTTTTAGAAACCTGAACAGCTATCAAAACACAGACAGGCAGTCTGCTTAAAATATACCCATTTATTATAAAAGGATATAACTCAGAAGTAGCCAGATGAAGAGATGCAAATTTTAAAGGGGAAAAGCATGAGAAGCCTCTATGCCCTCTTCTGGGCCTACAACTCTCCCCATATCTCCACATGTTCACCAGTCCAAAAACTCTCTAAACCCATGTTCTTTGGGGTTTTTATTGAGACTTCATTACACAGGCATGACGGATTAACACATTGACCATTCGTGATTAATTCAACCTCTAACACCTCTCCCCTCCCCAGAGGTCAATGGGTGGGACTGAAGTTCAGCCTCTAATCACATGGCTGGCCCCACAGGCTACCAGCTCCCATCCTTAAGCACTTTCCAGAAGTCGTCTCATTAACATAACAAAAGAGACCTTCATCAAGTTCAACATTTAGAAAATTCCAACGGTTCTGGGAGCTGTAAGTCAGGAACTGTATCAGGAAGACCAAATACATATGAAAAATATATTTCTTATAAATCAAAACATTACAGAAAGATATATAAATGGCCAATTAGCACATAAAAAGATGTTCAACATCACAAACCATTAGGGAAATGTCAAAAAAAACCAAAACTCCACAGAGATACCATTTTACACCTACTCAGACAGCTGAAATGGAAAAACAAAAACCACAAACACTGGTGAGGACAAGGAGAAACTGGAACACTCGTGCATTGCTGGTGCAAATACAAAATGGTACAGCTATTCCGGAAAATAATTTAGCAGTTTCTCAAAAGTTAAACACAGAACTACCATTTAAGCCAGCAATTCTACTTCGAGGTACATAACCAAAAGAACTGAACCCATGATCTCAAACAGGTATCTATACAATAATGCTTACAGTAATGATGTTAGCTAGGATGTAATGGGGAAGTTACTCAAATAGAAGGCTGAAAGAAAAATAAAAGCTGAAAGCTATCAGCAAAGGGGCAAGGGGTAAGGGACAAAAGCAGGGAAGGAATATATTTGGTTTTGGAGAACCAGCAGTTCCAGCCAAGGAGACCCCCAAATAGGTGTTTCACCTCATAGCCCCTTCAGTGAGCCACTGTGAGCTGTACTGGAGCCGAGGACATGCACAGAAGCCCCTGATCTTTGGCTCCTTATATTAAGATCTTCTATAGGCTGAGTATTCTACCATTTTTTGAACACAGATGTATGCACACTAGCATGCTGACATGCTAGGCATGTGCAACTGAACTGAAGTATTTATGCAAGCTCCCTGTCCCTGCCCGCTATACACTGAAAAAAAGCTTCCTGTACTAACCCCATGCAAGACAGTGCTTTGGAAACTATCTCCTCATTTCCTTACTTGTAACAAATAATAAAAAGTGTTTTGCTTTAACACTTTCTTGCGTTGTGTTCAATTTGATGCACCCCAAGTGGCAAATCCCTTGAGTTCGGTTACAGCATTATTTACAATGGCTAAAAGGCAGGAACAACCCAGCGGAGTCTATCCACAGATAAATGGATAAACAAAATGTGGGATATACACACAATGCACTGTTATTCAGCCATAATAGAAATGAAATCGATATATGTGACAATATGGATGGACCTCAAAAACATTTTGCTTCGTGAAATAAGCCAGACAGAGGACAAACACTGTATGAGGTACCTAGAGCAGTCAAACTGATAGAAAATAGAATACAGGTTACCAGGGGTTGGGAGAATGGAAGGAGAATGTACTGTTTAATGTAAAGAGTTTATGTTGGGAATGAGGAAGTTTTGATACAGATATTGGTGATGTACACAGCACTGTAAGTGTAATTAATGCTACTGAACTGTACACTTATAGTTAACATGATAAATATGTATAATCGACAATTTATAAAAGGCAGCAAGAAAAAAAGAGCAGTATTGACAACATACAAGCATTAGCGTTGGAAGAAAGGTGGAGAGCACTGTTAGAAACGGAGAAGAAAACACTATACCCTTAAAAAGGCATAGACTATATCCAGAAGAATACAAAAAAAATTCATAATGGCAGTTGGTTGCCTCTAGGAAACAGACTCTGGCCAAAGAGGAGGAAGTTATCCCTGTATACACTCATTTGTACCTTTTACACTTTGTACCTGATTATCTATTACAAGAAATAAAGAGGGGGGGAAAGAAAACATTGGAATGGTCTTAAAGATATTCTAGTTCAATTCTTTCACTTTCTAAACAAGGAGCTTGGCCAGCACACACACTATACTCTTGTTAAAATTCGAAAATCCACGGCGCCTGGGTGGCTCAGTCGTTAAGCACCTGCCTTCGGTCATGTTCCCGGAGTCCCGGAATCGGCTCCCCGCATTGAGCTCCCGGCTCAGCAGGAAGCCTGCTTCTCCCTCTCCCACTCCCCCTACTTGTGTTCCCTCTCTAGCTGTGTTTCTCTCTGTCAGATAAATAAATAAGATCTTTTAAAAAAATTTTAAAATAAATTTAAAAAATTTGAAAGTCCAATCAGGGAAGAGCTAAATAAAAGCAGATAAGAAGAATATATTTTATAAGAAAGCAAAGGTAACCACAAAAGAGAAAAAAACAATTTTTTAATGGATTTTTAGAAGGCACTCACTGTATGACATAGCAAATACTATAGATTCATCACAAAAGTTACAATTAAACAATGCCACGAGTGCTTCTCGGTACCACTTCAGGCCCAAGACAAAAGTAAATGAACAAGTAGGAGAAAAACATGGAAGAGAAAAAAAATGGAGCTAGTAAATATAGAGAGGAGTGGTAACATCTTATCAAGTGTCTGAAACATTCCTAGAAAGACTGATGCTCCTATACTCATGCACCCTCTCTCCCCATTCTACCCTCCTGACCCCTGAAAACCAACAAATGTCTCACCCAATGACTCTGTCCTCGAAGTTTATCATTTGATTCTCCTACTATTTCTTCCCACACAGCAGCTGTTCGGTCAAAAGAACAAGAAGCCAAAACCTGTCCAAATTCAGGATGGGCCCATGTCACACGCCACACAGATCCACTATGTGTCTGAGGATTAAAAAAAAAAAAACAAAAACTGACTTTACTCATATTTCACACACATAAAGTTTTACTTGAGGAAATAAAGCACAGATACTTTTAGTAAGAGCAGAAAGCTATTTAATTTCAATAAAAATTTAAGTTCTAGAACCTTTAAGTTTTAGAAGATTTTCTCTATTTAGGATTGTGGCTGTTCTGGAGTCAAGTCCTTCTGACATTTCACTGAAAAGGAAAAATCCAGCTGGATAAAGTTGACCTCTTCCAGTGCTAACAGAAACCTGCTTCAGAGTTTAGCCTAACCAGGGCTTAAAAAAAAGATCTACCAGTCCATCATTTTTTTTTACTTGCAAATTCCCTCTACAGGAATTAGCCACCTAATAAAATAAATAAGACTAATCAAAATTACTGGCTTCAAAAGCCTAACAGTACATAGAAACTGTAACAATAAAAAACACTTAAATGATTCCGATACCTGGCTAGACAGTGGACTATTCCAGGAAAAGCAGCAATGAGTGATCAAATTTAAAGAGGCCCAAATCCTTGTATTCTGAGAAAATAATTTAAAGCCCAGTAACATTACCTCTAATATTTGAAAAATGGCAATTTTTTATTCTTTAATTTTTCATATTGACCAAAAAAAAAAAAAAAAAAAGGGATAGGTCTTAAAGCATTTCACATCCATAGAATTTCATTTGTGCTTTCCAGTAAAGACACAGTATAACAATGAGTATTAGTCCACCAATAATGTTTATAAACTTTGTTTTATGCTTCTATATATCTAACACTTTCACACTGAACAATTTCAAGACAGTTTTGTAATGTGTAACTTCTGCATGGTAAATACATCATCCAAAAGTACACTTTGCACCCTTATTTTTTATCCTTTGTCTTGTCCAGTCTTTTAGTTTCACTTTAAATTCTTATTTATACAGGCTAACAGGTAAAAAAAATGCACTAGAGCAGAGAGATTTTGTTAAATATTAGATTTCCAGTAAAGCGCAACCTAACTAAGAAATAAAGATGACCCAGAGATAGTCATCAAAATAGAAAGTAAGTAACTATATTAACCATCATTAGTTGAACAATACAAGGTATATTTACCGGTATATTTACATTTTACTGCTATATTTATGTTTTTTAAGAGGCTTTAAACACCTACTAAAGTATTTATGAACTAAGTTGTTAAACCAAAAATCATTTCCTTTTGGAATGATATATAGTTTCAGAACTGGATAGAGGAGATAGTTGTACCAACATTGTCAATGTAGTAAATGCCACTGAACTGTTTATAAAAGATCAAACTACTAATACATGCCACAACATAAATGAACCACAAGGAAAAGGGAAAGCAGCCAGACATTAAGAACTACATACTGTAGAATTCCACTTACAGGAAATGTCTAGAAAAAGTAAAACCACAGAGACAGAAACAGTTCTGTGGTTGCCTAGGGCTTGTGTGGGGAATGGGGACTCATCCCAAACAGGCAGCAGAGAAGGTTGATGAAAGTGTTCTAAAACTACACTATGGTAACAGCTGCAAAGTGTATAAATTTACTAACATTTGTTGAAGTATTCATTTAAAATTAATGACTCTAATGGTATGTAAAACTCTTGAGTAAAACTGTTTCTAAAAAAAGAAACAGAACTTGTACAAAATATCATAGCTATTAAAAATATGCAGGGGTGCCTATGTGGCTCAGTCAGTTTAAGTATCCGACTCCTGATCTCAACTCAGGTCTTGATCTCAGCATCATGAGTTCAAGCTCCCGGTGAGGCTCCACACTGGGCATGGAGCCTACTTAAAAAAAACAAAAGAATATATATACACACATAGATATATAGATATGCAAAGGAAGAAGTAGTAATAAATACGAAAATACTAAAAATAGTTATGATTAGAATACCATGAAATTGTACATTTTCCTACTCTCAAAATTTCTGAAGGGTATTTTTGTTACTTTAATAGTTAAAAACATAAGATACTTTAGGAAAAGAAGTATACATTTTACAATTTTCTCAAAGATGAATACCAAGTCACTGATGATACCAAATAACTAGTAAACATCTGAATTTTTTTAAAAAGCACTGTAAAAATACTAACCTTCCAGCTAGCAGTACAATGCCAATCCCCACTTTCACTTTTATCCCAGACCTGTAAGAAAATAAAAGACGTATTTTATTCCTATATATTCCTACAAACATGAAAAAGACTTGATGGTTATTAGGGCAAAAGAAGTGAACATAAATTCACAAAATAACAACAACCAATAAGGAAACATTCATTCACATACTAATTGAGAACCTGGGGAGTGCCAGGCACTAGACTGAGCACTGAGGGATCAAGGAATGTGTGCTCTCATAGGTAACAGAGACAATTACAGCTGCAGTCAAGTCTTGGAATTGTAGTGGTTGTGTTCTACCATGTTGCTGGGAACACTGCATCAGCAAATACTGAACCACTGCTCCCAGGGGAAATACGAAGTTAAGCTTCATGGGAGCCTGCGGTCACAAAATATTTCTCAACCAATCAATATATAACCATGTTTTATGTATGCACCTGTTTAAAGACACCTTTTTGGTGTATATTATTGATTCATTAACACTGAAAGCACAGCTAACAGCAATTCATGTCCGAATGAAGCTTTCCTAACACACATTTTCTCCCTAGGGCAATCAGAGCCTTCTTGCACCCAGGAACACTAGGCAGCACTTCAGCACTACATCTGGGGACAATTTTAAACAGTGAAATCACCAACAAATAAAAAATGTGAAAAATGCACAAAATAGACAAGGAAAAGGACACTTGCTTACAGAATGAGAGCCCAAGAAAGAAAGTAGTGTCACCCTGTTTAACCTCAGCTGGAAACATGCACATCAAACTCCAATTTTTTTGTTACTCTGTGCTCATGACAGCAAATAACTGTGAGTACTGATTTTGGGATTACCAGTAAATTGTAGAGAGGAGGTAAATTCACAAATATAGAATTTGCTAATAATGAGGACCAACTGTACATATAGCAAGAAAAAGCAAAATACTGACTCTTACTATCAACAAAAAATATAGATGACAGGGGCAACTGGGTGGCTCAGTTGGTTAAGCAGCTGCCTTCGGCTCAGGTCATGATCCCGGAGTCCTGAGATGGAGCCCATACTGGGCTCCCTGCTCAGCACAGAGTCTGCTTCTCCCTCTGCCCTCACCCCACTCATGCTCCCTCTCTCACTCTCTCTCATATAAATGAATAAAATCTTTAAAAAAATAAAAATATACAAATATAGATTACAATAATGAGACATTTTAAGCTCTTAAAAAATCTAGTGATTGGGCACCTGGTGGCTCAGTCGGTTAAGCAGCTGCCTTCAGCTCAGGTCATGATCTCGGGCTCTAGGATCCACGTGGGGCTCTCTGCTCAGCCGGGAGCCTGCTTCTCCGGCTGCCTGCTGAGCTGCCTACCTGTGTGTACACACTCTCTCTCTCCCTCTGTCAAATAAATAAAATCTTAAAAAATTCCTCAAAAAACGAAAAATAGCATTACCACATGATCCAACAATTCCAATTCCAGGTACATGCCCAAAAGAGCTGAAAGCAGATCTCAAAGAAATATTTGTATACCCACATTTACAGCAGAATTATCCACAATAGCAAAAACACAGAAGCAACCCAAGTCCACTGACAGATGAATGATAAGCAAAATGTAATATTTACAATACATATTCAGCCTTAAAAGGAAGGGAAGGAGGGAAGAAATTTTGAAGAACTGCATTTTGCTTATCATTCAGCCTTAAAAAGAAATATTTACAATACATATTCAGCCTTAAAAAGGAAAACTCACACACACACACACAAAAGGAAAACTCACACAGATTCCAACATGTGCAAACTTCAGAGACCGTATGCTAAGCAAAATAAGCTAGTCACAAAACAAATATCATATAATTCCACTTAAATGAGGTACCTACAGTAGTCAAATTCAGAGACAGAAAGTACAATGGGGAGTGCTAGGGCTCATAGGGAGAATGGGTACACAGCTTCAGTTTTGCAAAATGAAAACAAAACCTACCAAATTGAAAGATTAAAAGATTCAATAATAAGTAGATAAGGAAAAAATGTTTGGCATATTCAGTCAACAGACATTATTGAAATATTCGACAAATGGATAAATGAATGGATAAACAAAATGTGTACATATCAACAAAATATTCAATCTTTTTTTTTTTTTTTAAAAAGACTTTATTTGAGAGACAGAGAAGGAGGGAACATAAGCAGGGGGAGCTGGAGAGGGAGAAGCAGTGAGCAGGGAGCCCCACGCTGCTCTCAAGCCCAGGACGCTGGGATCATGACCTGAGCCAAAGGCAGATGCTTAACGGACTGAGACACCCAGACGCCCCAAAGCAGGTTGTTAGTAATAAGTATCTTTGAGGGATCACTGGCATCAAACTTGTCTGTGAAAACTAGTAAAAACCGTCCTTCAGATTTTCAGTTATTTTGGAGTGGTCGAGTATACAAATAATCCACACTCCACACTCTTCAGAAAGACTATTATCATTTATTGTATAATAATCTGAGGTTCCTAAATCCCAAAGACCACCCTCTTATCACAGAAATTCTGCTTATCGGAGCCGTGTACATTTACACTTAATGTTAAGAAACAACCATGGCAAAAAGAGATGAGCTTCCTATCTGAATATAAGGAGAGCACAACCTCCCCAAGATGGGGACAAGGCACACAGCACAAGGGCAGGCGAAAGGACTGCATTACAAGTCTCAAGGCCAAGTCCCCTGGCTGAACCAGCGTGGTAACAGCACAACCACCCCCAACCCCGCGCGGTCTGACTAATCCCTCGCGCAGATAAGGCTGAGGGGCTCTCTGGCTCTCGCCCACAAGGACCCAAGCCTGCGTGTACCGGACCACGCGCGCTCCCAAGGCCCACCGCTGGCGGGAGCGCGCACGTGACTACGACGCCGGCCCTTCCCCTCCGCGCAGCCGCAGGCAGCATGCCACCTCCCTCCCCAGGGCGGGAGGCAGCTGTGACCCCATAATACTGAGGCAAGGGCGGCGGAGTACACCCGCCCGCCCGCCTAGGGCTCCAAATTCATGCCCAGCGGCACGCGTCAAAATGGGGGGCGTGGGTAGTGCCCTTTCCAAACGCCGCTCGCCCCACTCTAACAGGGAGTCGTGCACGCTCTCACTTCCCCTCCTTCCAGGCCCGGCCCCGCCCCAAGGCTCCGTGCACACCTTGACGCTCTGGTCGCTGGAACAGGTAGCCATCCGTCGCCCATGGAAGTCGAAAGAGACATCATGGATGAGATCTTTATGGTCTGCCGCGATGTGGCGCGCCACAAACATGGTTTCCGTCAGGCCGCGCCTCCTCCGTCTGCCCCTCCCACCACCAAAGGTGGCGGCCCGACGCGGCGCGGGGACCGCAGCCCACCAGGACCCCGCAGCTGACAGGGCGCGCAAGCAGCGTGATATCCGCGTGCCCCCGCGCTGCGCCCCGCCCCTTTACCCGTCATGCCCCGAGAGGCTCGGGGCAGCGGACTGCGCATGCGCCTCCTGAAAGGCGCCTCGTGGCGGGAAGGCGCTGCTCTTCGTAGAGTTTTGATGTGCTGTAATGAAAATTAAAAAGGATTAATTGTTAAAGTATGATAACTGGGAAAAGTGAGAAAGCCGGAAAAACCACCCAAAGCCGTGGGGCTTGAGTCAATATTGGTAAGTGTCTAACCCCCAACCTAGACGGGCTCAGAGCAAATGAAGACTGAAGGGCCCTTTGCCGGGACAATTAGGGAGCAAGGAAGGGTGGAAATATGCCTAAGGAGTCCAGGCTCAGCCGACAAGCAAGGACAGGAGGGATAGAGTTGAGAGGGAAAAAACGAGGGGTTATGGAGGTCAAAGAATTGGTGTGAGGAGAGAAAAGGTAAAAATCCAAAGTCATCAAAATGTTTTAAAGTTTATACAGAACAGGCTTGGTGTGTCAAGAACCAAGATATGGGCAATGAGATACTAGAAATTAGAAAGTTCTTCATGAAGACGCTCGAGTCACCTAAGAAAATGGCAGGATCCAAAATGAACTGGAAGACTGAGAAGTCTGGAGCCAGAGTTCTCAATAAAGAAATATGTCAAACAAGCAAAACAAAAACTCTGGGAAGAGGCCAGCGGAAAAGAGCCCTCAAGTCAGTGATTCTGTCAAACCCCAGATGTGAAGGAATACAGATTTCCCTTGCCTAACTGAAAGTAGAACATTCCTATAAAACCTTTCCTAGGATGAGATGGCATAAAGGGAAGAATCAATTACCATTAAGTTTACGTGGAAATTTCTTATTTTTTTTTTAAGATTTTATTTATTTGACAGAGAGAAACACAGCCAGAGAGGGAACACAAGCAGGGGGAGTGAGAGAGGGAGAAGCAGGCCTCCTGCCAAGCATGGAGCCCCATGTGGGACTCGATCCTGGGTCTCCTGGTTCATGACCCCAGCCGAAGGCAGTCCCTTAACCAACTGAACCACCCAGGCGCCCCTACGTGGAAATATCTTAAGCGGTCTCAGACCCCCAAAATAAATACTCAGGCTTTCCAATACCACGTTAGGTCACATCTTGCTAACGGATGTGCAAAATATATCAACATAAGAAACGGATGTTCACACACATAGTTCAAAAGCTCTGGCAGCCTCATGTTCAGATGCTGGTCAGTTCCCAGGGAAGAAGCTCGGCATCCAAGCTGATGCTCACAGTTACTGCTCCCTCTATGACAGCTAGCTACAAAACAAACACTGAATGCTCTTTTCACTTTTCATCTCTTTCTGTAAAAGTAAAAATCTCCTTTAGACTTTTTTTTTCCTGTTAGCAAAAACAGGTACTGATGTAGGTCTTGCATAAAAGCAGAGAGGTGTAACATGAACTTTCGAAAAGAGGGGGATGCCTCTATTCTGCAGAGTGTAACAATTTAGGATATTTTGTTTATCAGGCGTTCCAGAAGGCTTAGTGGTAAAATTAGGATGGGAAACGGTGGTATATTGGGGGAATGGAAATAGGAAAAAAAAATGTCAAAGATAAGCCTGCAGAAAGGGTTTATATTTTGGATTATGGCCAGCAATGAGAAATGACAAAAATGTGGGGCATGGTGAGTTTAGCAGGCTAGAAAGTTTTCAAAATATTAGTCTCAGCTGTCCTCTGATGGATTGCACAGAAACTTGCAGAGGGAGGTGGAGAAATGACTTAGCCTTTCTGGATTTTTTTTACTTACCTTTTTTTAAAAAAACCTTAAAATAGTAAGATATTGGGTTGCCTGGGTGGCTTAGTCAGTTAAGCGTACTACTCTTGATTTTGGCTCAGCTCATGTTCTCAGGGTTGTGAGGTTGAGCCCCACATTGGGCTCCACACTGAACGTGGACCCTGCTTGAGATTCTCTCTCTCTCTCTCTGCCCCTCTTTCCCCACCACTCTCCTTCTCTTTAAAAAGAAAGTAAGATGTAACAGACTCCAAATCTGTGAATTGCAGGTATGATTACTAATAACAACTGTAACTGCTTTAGGGTCAAAGAGATTGATTTCCAAAAACAGTATTCACTATCTATAAAAATTCAATCAACTTAGAAAAGCTCTAAAAAAAAAAAAGCTCTAAAACTTTATTTTAAGATTTTATTTATTTATTTGACAGAAAGAGATCACAAGTAGGCAGAGAGGCAGGCAGAGAGAGAGGAGGAGGCAGGCTTCCTGCTGAGCAGAGAGCCCGATGCGGGCCTCGATCCCAGGACCCTGAGATCATGACCTGAGCCGAAAGCAGAGGCTTTAACCCTCTAAGCCACCCAGGCGCCCGCTCTAAAACTTTTTAAGTTTTATTTATTTAAATAATCGCTATACCGAATGTGGGGTTCAAACTCACAATCCTGAGATCAAGTCATATGTTCTTCTGACTATACCAAGTGCTTCTAAAAGCTCTAAAACTTTTTAAAAATATTCCTTAAATTAGGGGTGGCTGTGCATCCCAAAGTTTATAGCAGCAAATATACACAACAGCCAAACTATGGAAAGAGCCCAGATGTCCACTGACACATAAATTAAGAAGATGTCGTAGATATATACAATGGAATATTACACAGCCATCAAAAATGAACTCTTGCTGGGGCGCCTGGGTGGCTCAGTTGGTTAAGCCGCTGCCTTCGGCTCAGGTCATGATCCCGGAGACCCGGGATCGAGTCCCACATCGGGCTCCCTGCTCGGGGGGCCTGCTTCTCCCTCTCTCAGTCCCCCTGCTTGTGTTCCCTCTCTGGCTGTGTTTCTCTCTGTCAAATAAATAAAATCTTTAAAAAAAAAAAAATGAACTCTTGCCATTTGCAACAACATGAATGGAACTAGAGGGTATCATGCTAAGTGAAATAAGTCAATCACAGAAAGATAATTGTCATATGATCTCACTGATATGTGGACTTTAAGAAACAAGGCAGAAGATCATCGGGGAAGAGAGGAAAAAATGAAACAAGATGAAACCAGAGAGGGAGACAAATCATAAGAGCTCTTAATCTTAGGAAACAAACTGAGGGTTGCTGGAGGGAAGGGAGTTTGGGGGTTAGGGATACCAACCAATGGACATTGGGGAACTGAGCGCTCCTTATATAAGATTGATGAATCACAGATCTGTACCCCTGGAACAGATAATACATTATTAATTGCATTTGTTTTTAATTTTTAAAATAATAAATTAGGGGGTGCTTCGGTGGCTAAGTCGGTTAAGTGTCAGCCCTCGGCTCAGGTCATGATCCCAGAGTCCAGGGATTGAGCCCCACATCAGGCTCCCTGGTGAGCGGAAAACCTGCTTCTCCCTCTCCTCCCTGCTCATTCTCTCTCTCTCTCTCTCTCATACACAAAATCTTTTAAAATGTTTTTTAATTAAAAAACATTTTTGAAGCTCATGGCAGTAAGCAGTTCAATATTTGCCAGAGATTATCCAGGTGGAGGGTTGAATAGGTGAAGTACAGGGGATTTTTTTAAGACTATTTATTATACCCATTTTAGGCTCACAGTAAAATTGAGCAGAAAATACATAGAGTTCTCATATACAAGTCTGCTCTACCCCCCACACAGCTTCCCCCACTATCAACTGCTAGCAACACAGTAGTACAGTTGTTGTAATTGATGAGATATGCTGACTCATCATCATCACTATCACCCAGAGTCTATAGCTTATCTTGGGATTTATTCTGGATATTGTATATTCTATGGGTTTTGACAAATGCATGGCGACATATACCCACCATTGTAGTATTATACAGAATAGTTTCACTGTCTTACAGATTCTCTGTGCTCTACCCATTCATCTCACCTTTCCACCAAACCCTGACAACTCCTGAACATTCAACTGTCACCAAATTTTTTCTTTCCCAGAATGCCATAAAATTGGAATCATACAGTATATACTCTTTCCCGATCAGCTTTTTTCACTTAATAATGTATATTTAAGATTCCTCCATGTCTTTTCAGGACTTGATAGCTCATTTTTTTAGCACTGAATAATATTTTTCTTTTCTTTTGTTTTTTTTAAAGATTTTATTTATTTATTTGACAGAGAGAGAGATCACAAATAGGCAGAGAGGCAGGCAAGAGAAAGAGGAGGAAAGGCTCCCCACTGAGCAGAGAGCCTGATGTGGGGCTCGATCCCAGGATCCTGATATCAGGACCCGAGCCGAAGGCAGAGGCTTAACCCTCTGAGCAACCCAGGCGCCCCTGAATAATATTTTTCTATTAGCATATAGCTGACTTTATTTTTTTGAAGTATAGTTGGAACTCTGAATGATATTCCATTGTCCTGGTGTACCAGTTTATCAATCCATTCACCTACTAAAAGAGGTTACTTCTTAGTTTAGGCAATTTTGACTAAAGCTGCTATAAATATCCACATGTAGGTTTTTCATGGACATGATTTCAATTCTTTGGATATACACCAAGGACCGTGATTGAGGTATCATATGGTAGAGTCTGTTTAGTTTTACAAGAAACCACCAAACTGTCTTCCAGACCGGCCGTACCATTTTGCATACCCACCAGCAATGAACGAGATTTCCTATTGCTCAACATCGTCACCAGCATTCGGTGTTGTTTTGGATTTTTATCATTTTAACGGGTGTGTAGTAGGATCTCATTATTGTTTTAATTACCATTTCCCTAATGGTATATGATATGGAGCATCTTTTTGTATGCTTATTTGCTGTTTGTATATCTTCTTTCATAAGGTGTCCAAGTCTTTTGCCTCCCCCCTTCTTTTTAACCAGTTTTTGTTTTATTTTTGAGTTTTAAGAGTTCTTGGTATATTTTGGATAATAGTCCTTTATCAGATGTGCCTTTTGCAAATATTTTCTCCCATTTTTTGGCTTATCCTCTCATTCTCTTGGCCATTTCTTACATAATTATTATAAGACTATGTATTCTAAGAAATGTTTGAGGGGCACCCAGGTGGTTCAGTCAGTTAAGCATATGCCTTTATCTCAGGTCATGATCTCAGGGTCCTGGGATCAGGCCCTGTGCTGGACTCCCTGCTTGGCAGGGGGTCTACTCCCTCTCCCCCTGCCCCTCCCCCTACTCACTCCCTCTGTTTCTGTCTCTCTCTCTCAAATAAATAAGTAAAATCTGAAAGAAAGAAAGAAAGAAAGAAAGAAAGAAAGAAAGAAAGAAAGAAAGAAAGAAAAAAGGAAGGAAGGGAGAAAGAAAGAAAGAAAGAAAGAAAGAAAGAAAGAAAGAAAGAAAGAAAGAAAGGAAGGTTTGAAAATATCAATTTATACAGGGGTGCTTGGATGGCTCAGTTGATTAAGCATCTGTCTTTCGCTCAGGTCATGATCCTGAGGTCTAGAGATCGACCCCCTCCTAAGGCTCCCTGCTCAGCAGGGAGTCTGCTTCTCCCTCTGCCCCTCACCCCACTCATGCGCTCTCTCTCACTCTCTCTCTCTCTCAAATAGTCTTTTTTTAATATTATATATAGTAAAAAGTTAAAGTTCTCTTTCACCCCACAATCTAACTTTCCTGCCCAAAAAATATGATTGTTACTGTTACCCCTTCACAAATTTTCTAAGGATTTACAGAACATAAAATATATATGTGTACCTAGTATAAAATTTGGGTTTTTGAAAATAAATTTATAAATGCTACACCATTTTTGGCTTTAAAAAATATCTAATATGTCTTAGAGATCTTTTTACATGGCCCCAGTTCATTCTTTCGTCTGGTAACCTATGCATTCCAAAATATGGATAAATCGTGGTTTATTTAACCATTGTCCTACTAATGGACTAACACGTGAAGCTCACCATAGTAAGTTCAGCACACATAATTAAACACTTTAATTATGTGTGCTGCATTATAGTTCCAAAGTTTGCTTTATATAATTGTACATGTTTCTCATTAGGCTTATTAAATCTTTTGTTGTTGTTGTTGTTGTTTTTAGGCTTATTAAATTTTTTTTTTTTTTATGTCCAAGCAATGCCGATTTTATTTAGGGTTACAAAGCTTTTTATAGTAGACTGCGCTCAATCGAACAAGGAACGGTGACAATAACAAGGTTACATGACTTCTTTTATTTTTTAATTTTAATTTTAATTTTTTTTCAGTGTTCCAAGATTCATTGCCCACTCCCCACACCCAGTGCTCCATGCAATAGGTGCCCTCAGTACCCACCACCAGGCTCTCCCACCCCCTCACCCCCTTCCCTCCAAGTCCTTCAGTTTGTTTCTATGTCCAAAGTCTCTCTTGTTTCGTTTCTCTCCCTGAATTACCCTACATCCCATTTACTTTCCTTCTCCTACTGTCTTCTATATTACCCCTTATGCACCACAAGTAAGTGAAACCATGTGATACTTGACTTTCTCTACTTGGCTTTTTCACTCAGCATAATCTCTTCCAATCCAGTCCATGTTGCTACAAAAGTTGGATATTCATCCTTTCTGATGGAGGCGTAGTATTCCATTGTATATATGTACCACATCTTTTTTTTTTTTTTTTACATATGCAA
>PITA01013694.1:14385-56591 GCA_004023965.1 Spilogale gracilis | reverse complement strand
GCCCTGAGATAAAGAGTCACATACTCTACTGACCAAACCAGCCAGGCACCCTGCCTTGGAAATATTTTAAAAACAGAAAATGTTCTTTTCTGGGTAGTGGTGGTGTTCTTTTTAAGTTTAACCCCTAATTCAGACTCTAGTGACTGCCTTTGTGGACAGTTATAGCCCCCTGACCCTTGCCCTGCTTGCTGTGACCTCTTTTTCTCCCACAGTTTGAATGAATTCACAACACATGGCAACGAAGAACTCGGTAAGTCAGCTCTGTGCACGCCCAGACCCAGCACTGTGGGAGGGGTGGTAGAGGGAGAGAACAGGGGAGGGCAGAGGGCCTGGTGTCCCCCCCCCCCAGCAGTGACTGACTGAAGCTTTTGGGGAGCCTTGAAAGAGGGGAATACTGGGAAAGGATTCTTCCAAAACCACCTCTTTCTCTTGCCTTCCCCCTTTCTGATTTGGTTGGCTACTGGGAAGAAGGAGGGTATCAGGAGTTTTTGATTCCAAGGAAGGGATGATGTTCTAAATGAGACTCAAGAAAAGGATTCTGAGCCTCAGAGCTTTGAAGGAGCCACTCGGTCACTGACCTTCCTTGAGGCAAATCCTGATCCCCTCCCGATTCAGACCCAGGCCCTGGGCCCTGTTCGTCAGCCTTCTTGTTCTCCATAGCCAAAGCAGCCTCTGTTCGTGCCTTGCTCTTCGACATCTCCTTCCTCATGTTGTGCCATGTGGCTCAGACCTATGGTTCCGAGGTGAGTGAAAGGAGAACAGTCAGGGTTATAGGCACCAGGATTAGGGGCGGGGAGAAGGGGAAGGAAGTGACCAGTCACCCCAGTCTCCCAAGCCAGTTAGTTCTGCTGGTTGTAGAACCCAGGTGCCTCCGCCCCAGGCTGGTCCGTGGATGCCCCCTGGTTCACATCCGAAATCCTTCAGGGCCACATCCACATCCCACCACTAGGTGGCAGCATAGCCTCCGTCTTTCTCCCTTTGACTGGTTTGTCTTTAGTTCTTCAGGCTAGAAAGGAGAAGCAGTGGGGCAAGAAACTGAGGCACAGGGCCCTGGCTGCTGACGCTCCCTTCCTTTTCTAGGTGATTCTTTCTGAATCAAGCACAGGAGCACAGGTGCCCTTCTTTGAGACATGGATGCAGACTTGCATGCCCGAGGAGGGGAAAATCCTGAACCCTGACCATCCCTGCTTCTGGCCTGACTCCACCAAAGTGGAGTCCTTGGTGGCTTTGCTCAACAACTCCTCGGAGATGAAGCTGGTGTTAGTGGCCGGGTGCCCGCTCCAAGGGTGGTGGTGGGGGCAGGCCAAGACCGTCTCCCTCAGCCCAGCCCACATTCCCCTTGGTGATTTTTTCCCGCCCCTACCCCCTCGTAGGCAGATGAAGTGGCATGAAGCCTGTCTCAGCATTTCAGCGGCCATCTTAGAGATCCTCAATGCCTGGGAGAATGGGGTACTGGCCTTCGAGTCCATCCAGGTAGCCTCACCTTTCCAGCAGCCTTCTCTCTTCCCTGAGACACAGAGCCAGTGTTTGATAGCTTGTTACACTTTATAAGAACAAGAAGACCCTTAAATCCAGGAGCTTATGATTGGATGTTGACCTTCCTTGTAATCATAGGCTTAGCTACTCCCTCCCACCCAGGTAACTTGGGGAAAGGTATATTTGTAGTGAGAAGAGGTGGGGGATGTGGTTCAGGGCTCCACCTGCTAAACTTGGCTGCCCACAGAGGCCGGGGAAAGTGATGGTCAGGGAGGGGGCGATAGTGGCCTCAGTCACCCTTTCCCCTCCCCTAGAAAATCACAGATAACATCAAGGGGAAGGTGTGCAGTCTGGCAGTGTGTGCTGTGGCTTGGCTTGTGGCCCACGTGCGGATGCTGGGGCTGGATGAGCGCGAGAAGTCCCTGCAAATGATCCGCCAGCTGGCAGGGCCCCTGTACAGTGAGAACACTCTGCAGTTCTACAACGAGAGGTCAGTAGCCCATCATGCCCTCCCCCTTGGAATGCTGTTGGCCTGTCATGAGAAAGCAGCACCTCCAGTAACCAGTATTCCCCCTCTTCGCTTAGCGTTCCCAAGCATGCTACTCGCTCACTCACTTGCATTCTCGTTTCTGTGTTCACACACTGACTCAGCAACACTGAGTGTGTGTCTCTGTGCCTGGAATGTTTATAACCCAGCACCTGCTGTGTCCCAGAAACACAGACCCCAAATCACTATGATTCCGGTCTTCAAAGAGCCCAAGTTCTGAAGAACTAGCTGACCAGGAGAACAGAGTGGTTGTCTTAGCTGTGGCACGGTCTAGGCACTAGGAGCCCATCCATGGAACTGTGAACCTGGGGCCTACCCACCCTTGTCATCCTCTCACCTGCCTCTTTTTGTGACATTTTGCTGAGGAATAGTGGTAAATCTTTTCAGAGGCTTGGAGGACCTCCCTGGTGACTTCATCTGTATGGAGTTCAGTGGTTCATTTCCCCCATCCATTAGCTTTCTTTTTTAAATCTTGGTAAAAAAAAAATACATAACAGCATTTACTGTCTTAGTTCAGTATATAGTTCAGCAGCGTGAGGTATTCACTTTGTTGTGAAACAGATCTCCAGAACTTTTTCATCTTGTAAATCTGAGACTTTGTACCCATTAAGTAACAACTCACCCATTTTTCCCTCCCTTAGCTTCTGGCAACCACCATTCTACTTGCTGTTTCTGTGAATTTGACTGCTTTAGATCCCCCACATAGGTGGGATTCTATAGTGTTTTTCTGTGCCTGGTGTGTTTCACTTCGCATACTGTTCCCAAGGTTCATCCATGCTGTAGCCTGGGTCAGAATCCCCTTCAGAATAATATTCCATTGTATATATGGGCCACATTTTGTTTATCCATTCATCGGTGGATGGACACTTAGGTTTCTACCTCTTGCCTGCTGTGAATAGCGCCGCAATGTAATGGGCATGCGCGACCAGTGAGCTAGGCAAGAGGACGTGCCGATAGCCGACGAGGTGCCTTAGAGGGGAGAAGTGGGAACATTGTGCCAAGATGCGGCTGGAGAGAGTCTGTGAGGTTGTGACCTTTTTCCTCACCTCCTCTCTTCTTCCCTCACATCCTTCCTCCCACAAGTAATGGAGGGTTCGCTCTGACAGAGTCCATGCTAAGCACCCTGACTCCTCCCTAGGTGAGGAATAGGGGGAAATCTGTGGGTACACCGTGCAGGTGGAAAAAGTGGCGCGGAAAGTCACAGCTGCTTTCCCAGAGCCACCCAGCATTCCAGGAACAGTGAGCACTCACACCCGGGTCTGAGTGCTAACTCAGTCAAAGACTGTTCATGAGAAAATTCCTGGATATACGCTTCTATTTGCCCAGTTACCAAAGGCCGGGAAGAGTCTTATGGGGCAGCCCTTGGGCCCCTGTCCTGGAAGTAACAGTTTACTTTGGGAGGAGGCCAGGGCTGGGCGGGGACCCCCCCCCCCCAGCACTCAGCTCAGAGGGAAGTGATTATATTTATTTATGTCCAGGGATTGGCAGGGCTCAGGTCTGGGGGATGGGGGAAGTTGGAGACCGTGAGAGAGAAAATATGAATGTATTGCTGGAATAACCTGGGGGAGGAGAGCAGACTCTCACCCCCAACCCCCTTAGGCTTTGTGCCCAGGAGGTGAGAGGCTGGCCAGAAGCAGGACTGGTAGGGTCAGGTCTGCTAGGGGGTTGTGACTTCCTTTTGTCTCCTCCCTCAACAAAGAATGGGGTTAATTCCCCAGGAATATTTCCGTAACTCAAGTCCTGAGAAGAGTCTGGCCTGGGTGTGTCCTCCACTCTTGAACCTGGTGTTGCCTGAACCCGCACATCAGGTCCTCTCCCCGTCCCCCAGGGTGGTGATCATGAGCTCGATCCTGGAGCACATGTGTGCCGACGTGCTGCAGCAGACGGCCACCCAGATCAAGTTCCCATCCACGGGCGTGGACACGATGCCGTACTGGAACCTTCTGCCCCCCAAGCGACCCATCAAGGAGGTGCTAACAGACATATTCGCCAAGGTGCTAGAGAAGGGGTGGGTGGACAGCCGCTCCATCCACATCTTTGACACCCTGCTGCACATGGGAGGCGTCTACTGGTTTTGCAACAACCTGATCAAGGTACATCGGGGCCAGACCCCCACCCAGACCTGGGCTGGGGGCATGGGTCTCTGCAGACTCGGGGAAACAGCTGAGAAAACACCAGGCGGAACCAGCATCCTACACCCAGCCTGGTCCTCAGGGCCCGGTCTCAGGGCTCCTGGGCCCTGAGGGGACCTGCCGCCTCCAGGAGCATTGGCCAGAGGCTGACGTGGAGTGAGGGATGGAGCCGCACTGGGGCTACCCCCATGTGCCCTCCCTGGGAACCCCGTGTTGGGAGCCCTCATTCGGCTCCTGAATTGCTCTGCCCTGCCCATCCAGGAGCTGCTGAAGGAGACGCGGAAGGAGCACACGCTGCGGGCAGTGGAGCTGCTCTACTCCATCTTCTGTCTGGACATGCAGCAAGTGACCCTGGTCCTGCTGGGCCACATCCTGCCGGGGCTGCTTACCGATTCCTCCAAATGGCACAGCCTCATGGACCCCCCGGGCACTGCTCTGGCCAAGTAGGATTCTCTCAGAGCCTCAGGTCCCCTCATCTCGGGCCACGCAGGGAGGCTGGGCTGTGGGGATGCCCTGTCAGCTAGGACCTGATGAGCACCAGCACAGAAAGCTTCTCCAGGGCCCTCTGACTTTACCCTCTTTCCTTGGAACCCTTTGCCAGGCTAGCTGTCTGGTGTGCCCTGAGTTCCTATTCCTCCCATAAGGGACAGGCGTCCTCCCGCCAAAAGAAGAGACACCGTGAAGACATCGAGGTAGGGGACCCCTCCGTTCACTTGTTCATGTGCTCAGCAGACAGATACTAAGCCTTTTGGGGCCAGAGGCACCTTCCCAGGCACAGGCCCTGCCCCTGGGAGGCTGCATTGGAGCTCAGCTGGCCAAGGGTCTCCAGGGGTGACTGTGACGAGGGGGGTCTCTCACTAGGGTATTGGGCGGGGGAGGGAAGCAGGTCCTGCTGGAGATGCTTCCTGAGGCCTGTGGGGAGCTGACTCCTGTCTGAGGTCCAGCTCTCTTCCCTGATCACGGGAAATTGTGGGGCTCAGGGGTGGGTAATAGTGACTCTCTCACCCTCCAGGATTATATCAGTCTCTTCCCCTTGGATGACATGCAGCCCTCGAAGCTGATGCGACTGCTGAGCTCCAATGAAGAAGACGCCAACATCCTTTCGAGTCCCAGTGAGCATGCAGACTGGGCTGGGCGGGTTCCTCCTTTCCTGGGAACTCACTCCTGCCTGGGAGAGCTGCTTGGTGTAGAACCTGGCTGCCGGCATCTTTGCTGGTCAGAGTGTGGTGGAAGTTTGTTCCATTCTGTCCCCCGCTGCTGCTCGGTTTTCTGCCTCTGGTGTGGAGAGACCAGAGAGGTTGCTGGGGACCTCTCCCAAAGACTGAAGCTCTTCTGTCCAGAACCCAGCCCAGCCCCAGACACACCGCTGTCCCTTCCTTCCCTTTTACTTACCACAAGTGAGTTCACTACCTCAGGCACAGTCTGTGCCGTTGACTCACCAGCTCTGGCCTTCCTTCCCCTGGACCAGGCCCTGAGGCTGGGGCTGGGGCTGCTCCCCACTCTTCCTGCTTGAAGACCCCCATTTCCCCTCCGGCTACCCTTGCTGTCATTACCTCTCCCTGCCAAGGGCTTTTTCTGTAGCATTTAATTTTTCCTATTTCCAGAAATTTCTCTTGAGTCTAGAAGTTTCTCTAAGGCTTTTTAGGCATTAAGGTGCCAGCTGTACAGTTGAGTAGAGGAGAGATGCTGTGTCTGCCACCCACAAACCTTATGACCTTGGGCTGGTTACTCAGCAAATCTGAGTCTTGGTTTCTGTGTCCGTGAAGTCAGGGTGTGAGGATTATGTGGCCTGATCCATGTGTAGCCCGCCAGTTGGCGCCTGGCAGTGCTCACCAGATGTTCTCTCTCATCTTCCACTGAGATCTCTGTATTCGGAGCCCCTCTGTGACTTTGGATCTGGGGCCTTCCCTGGGCAGGCCCTCCACACCTGATGGGATGAGGGCATTCCCTGGGAAGGGGGAGTTTGAAGGTAGGGGGCCTTTGCCTCAGGCTCCCTCCACTTGGCCCCACAGCTGACCGCTCCATGAGCAGCTCCCTGTCAGCCTCCCAACTGCACACGGTTAACATGAGAGACCCGCTGAACCGAGTCCTGGGTGAGTCTTCCCACTGCCTCTGGCCTGGGGGGCTGAAGCCTTGCCAGCCGAAAGGGGCCCTCCTGGTACCCCTTCACCCGTGTCAGTGTCCCTGCCCCGTTCCTCCATCTCTCCAGCCACTGGCTCTCCTGTCACCCCCAGGCCCCTATTCTGTCCCTCTTCCCCCCCTCACCCTGCTTGTTTTCCTTTCACACTTCCTCTTTTTGACACCCCCCTGCCCCGTTTGGGGGGCAGTCTGAGAGCTTCTTTTCTTTTTGCTTTTTGGTGCCACCACCTCCCAGCCTAACATCTTCTCAGACCCTTCTCACAGAGCGCTCCCTCTCCCACTGTTCTGTGCAGCCAACCTCTTCCTGCTCATCTCGTCCATCCTGGGCTCGCGGACCGCCGGCCCACACACTCAGTTTGTACAGTGGTTCATGGAGGAGTGTGTGGACTGCTTGGAACAGGGCAGCCGAGGCAGCATCCTGCAGTTCATGCCCTTCACCACTGTGAGTGCTTCGCCTCCCCAAGCGTGGGCAGGCCCCACCTTCCCACTCAGTTTGGGGGCAGCCAGTCTTAGCGGAGCTTGGGGTGCAGGGGTGAGGGTCCCCTTCCTCCCGGGACCTGGCAGCCACCACCAGGCAGCCCCGGCAAGCAGCCATTTGTCTGTCTGTGGCAGGTATCAGAACTGGTGAAGGTGTCAGCCATGTCTAGCCCCAAGGTGGTTCTGGCCATCACGGACCTCAGCCTGTCCCTGGGCCGCCAGGTGGCCGCCAAGGCCATTGCTGCGCTCTGACAGGCTTGGGCTGGCTACAGGGGCTGTGTGGGGGACCGCAGCCCCAGGCGCCTCAGAAGGGAACAGTGAGGAAAGATGAGACATCATTGCTCATATCCACGTGATGTAAGAGCCCTATGTCATTTCCAGATCATTCCCCTATCCTGACATCTGACCTCTAAAACATCTCCCAGTTTCTTTCATAATTTCCTCTGCCTGTTGCCAGCACCTAGGGACTGCACGGCCTGGCTCTCAGCCAGGGCCCTCAGCACGCCACACCCCTGCCTTGCCCACCTCTCCCTTCCAACAGTAGATGTACCTCTGGGAACTTTGCAGGTGCAGAGTGTGTACATTTATATTTTTGTAACACATGAGGGAAGTTTCTCTCAGCTCATTTGTAAATAAAGATCTTTGTGGGTCCCTGTGTGAGTCCCAGGTGGTATGGGTGCCTGAGTCCCACGGAGGCAGGGGAAAACATCTTGGAATCCATGTGCTGTAGCCCAGGAAGAGGCTCAGTCCTGTGGCCGAGAAGGGCTGGGCTCGGGTTCCTGTGTCTGTCTACTCAGCAAGGGCAGCTCTTGAACCACACTGGGTGATAAGGGGTCAACATGTGCACACCGCCTACCCCTAAACCCCCAAAAAGTCAGACTTAACCCTGAGAAGGGAGAGGTTTTGGCAAAAGGCCCCACTGGTGCTGGGGTCGAGTGTCCTGTCCTTCTGATGCTCTCCCACTAGACCCAACCCCACCCAGGGTCTGACTGGCCCCGGAAGAGGACTGGGCCATGAGGGGCAGGATCTGTTTAACCCTTGCTTGTCTTCTCCACACATCTCCAAGCCCCAGTTTCTTCAACCAAGCGGGGGTGGGTGGGTTTGGGGGGGCTCTGAACCATGCAGCTGGGGCTTCTGGCCCTGCTTAGCCAGACCCTCCTTTCTAAGGAGCCAGATGGAGAGGGGAAGGGGAGGAGGCCTGAGGAGCCCAGGGGAAGCCTTGAGATGGGGGACTGGGGACCAGTCGGCCATCTGGACTTTTCCTGGTCTGGTGGAGGCACCCTGGAGCCACAGGTGCGTCTCCCCCTGAGGACGTGGAGAGGAGCGCTGGGAGCCTCTGCGTGCTCTGCTTCTCTCTCACACCCGCCCGGGGCAGGGTGCTCAGGCTCAGCAGCCCCTGAGGCCGAGACCTGCGGGAGGGCAGCGGCTGGCCTGAGGTTGCTGCCTGCCAGTCAGAGGCACAGCTTGAGGGAGAGAAGTGTAGGGCCCGGAATTTGCGTTTTGACCCAAGTTGGCACCTTGAACTCAGCTCGCGACCTGTAAAGGGCACTTCTCATTCTGTCTCTGGGGGCAGCTGTGAGTGCGGATGGGTTGGGGCTTACAGGAGATGGCAGCTAATAAATCTTCCTTCAGTCACTGTTAAGACTCCCCGCTGTGCCCAAGCCCACGTTCTCCTCTCCCAGTACAGTGGCCCGTCTGCCTTCCATCCACTAGGCTGTGTCCCCGTGAGGGCAGGGATCTCGCCTGCCTTGCCTACTGTGGGCTCCCTAGTACTTAGCCCAGTGCCTGCAGAGTAGGTATGGGAGAGTGCTAAAGGTGTGAGTGTCCATGAGCTAGAGGACTGCCCCCTTCCTCCCTGCACCTCCTCTTTCCCTCCCTCCAGCCTCATTCACCATTCAACTCCCCACTCCCCCACCCCTGGCTGGGCACCAGCTCCGGACTCAAGAAGGAGGAAAGGCATTTACTGGAGACAAAATATTTTATTATCAGAGTCTGGCTACAATGAGAAAGTGGGGGCAGAGGTGGGGGGTGAAGAGCTGAGCATTCCTGTCACATAACCCCCCCTCCATCCTCCCCTCCCACACTCCCAGTCCCACCCCCTCCTCCCCTCCTCTGGCAAGGCCAGTGCCAGAGCCTCAGGCAGCCCTTGAAGAGGCAGAATCCTGATCCTGGGGAGGGTGGAGCCTACCACTGTCATCGCAATAGGGCTCCCAGAAAGATGAGAAACGTCAGTGATGCCCAGGCTCCCCATATTGGAAGTCAAAATATTACTGAAAACATCTTAAAAACTAGATCTCCCAGCAAATCCGTGGGAGTCCAGGGTCAAAGCTCCCCACTCTGGCCGCCTCCTTGCTGGGCCTAATGCTGAGCTGGCGCTGGCCAGGCCAGAGCTAGGGAGGACCCACAAGGGGAACACTGCTGTTTAAATATTAAACAGGGTTGTCTTGTCTCCCACGCGGGAGACTTCCTGATGCTTCCAGGGGCCTCAGGTGGGTACCCTTGGGGTAAGGAGTTCACTGGGGTTCTTCCCAGTGCCCACCACAGGGCCAGGCCAGGGAGCAGTCACAGGAGTCAATACGTGGTATTTACCTAGCTACCTCCCAGTCCAGGGGACAGGAAGATGGGCTTTTCTCTCTGCTACAAGCAGGAGAATGGAACTCAGAGACATCAGGAAGGACCCAGGGTCCGGGGCTCCTACCTGCTCTTCCTTATCTTTAAATATTAGATTTAAATAAGCATAAATATTAAATAAAGATAAATACACTGGTTGGGGAGGGGGTTCTGCTCAGGGTTTGGCAAAGCAGCGCAGAGCACGGTAGGCCAGCTCCAGGAAGCTCTGCAGGTTGGAGGCCACCAGGACCCCTCCGGCCCGGCGCTGGAAGGCCGAGGTGAAGGCTGGCATGGCGCCCTGGGTGGGTGGCACTGCTGGGGCCACCCCCAGCTCCTCCATCTGTTGGGGGAAAGAGGAGATCAGCTGAGTGGGCGTGATTAACTGAGGAAATGCGAAGGGCTGCCAGACTGTGCAAACTTGACCACTCCGTGGTTAAAGGGTAAACAGTGGGGCCTGGCCTTGAACCCAGGTCTGCATCAGGGTCTGGGCTAGGAAGAGTGGGGACGGGCTGGCAGCAGGAGGGGCCTGGGATGGAATGGGAGCTCTCTGAGAAGGCTCCCACCCTGGCCCTAACGAACTGGGATCCCCAGGCTTGCAGCCTGATCTTTGGGGACCAGCTCAGTCCAGGCCCCTTAACACTTGCGACTCCAATGGAGGCTCACCTGGTGCCAGAGGTTGATGGCAAAGTCGCTGACATCCAGCTGCAGCATGTCCAAGGCAGGGGCGAGCTCGGAGGGTAGCCCTGTCAGAGCCTGCAGGAGGCTCCGGTAGAGGACGAGGCCGCTGTGGAGTTGACGCAGGCAGCCCGTCTGGGGGTCAGAGTAGTGGAGTTAGGGGATGACACCTAGGGTGTTCCTTTCAAGGCCTGGAGGTCCAGAGAGACTTCCAGACTGTTCTTCCCTCCCTTCCGCCCCTTTTGCTCCTTGAGAAACTCACCAGCTGCAGGGCCTGGCTGGAACAGCTGCTCAGGGGAGGCTGGGGGATACCCAGAGCATGTCCGAGCAGCACCAGCTCCTCAGGGTGGCACAGCTTGTGGGTGGTGCACTGGGGACAGGAAGGATGCTGAGTGAAGGGGACCTGATGGGGCCCCGCTGCCCCTGTTTCCCAAGTCCTCCCCGTTTCTCTGAGGTCTTCCCTTCCCTCCCAGTCCTGCTTGGCTGCTCAGCCCCATTCTGCCCTCCATGGCAATCTGGGATCTGGGCCATCTGGGCACTGTCCCCAAGACACTTGCTTCTCCCTGTTCCCAGCTGGCCTTTGTGGGCTCCACCTCTCCTGATTCTCTTCCCTTTCCCCTGGGGTCTCTCCTCTCCCACGCCCCTCCCTGATGATGTCTTCCCACCATTCCCTTCCCACTCTTCAGCCCTTACCCCTTCCTCCCTCCCTGCAGCTCTGCCTCTGGGCCTTCTTTCCTCCAGCATCACTCACCAGCCTTTCCTGCAGCACCGTGCTGTCAGCCTGCACCTTCCTCATTTGCTCTAAGGACTTGAGCAGGAAGCTCTGGGGCAGGGAACTGGTAGAGCCCAGGGGGGTGGCTTCTCGCACCAGCCAGAGTGCCTGGAACCACAGCAGCAGCTGCAGGGCTGAGAGCAGGCGGGGTGCTCAGGAGACCGGCAGTCCGGGGGTGCCCAACCTCTCTGCCACTCCAGCCTCCCTCCCTGCTGGGGCGGGGGTCAGGATACTCACCAGTCAGCTTCATGGGGCTCTGGGCAGCAGGCTTAGCTGAAGGTCTGGGTGGGTCTGCAGGCGTGGGGCTGTGGCAGGGACCAGCTCCACGGGGCTTTTATATGGGAGCCCATGAGGCCTGGGAGGAAATTACCTGATGGCACGCCTGAGGCTTAGTAATAACTTCCCAGGATTTATGCAAATTTGGTGTCCAGGACAATGCAGGGGGGCTGGGACAAGAAGCTGTTTGCGAAAGTTTTGTGAAATTGTGGAATCCCTGATCTTTCTTTGACGTCTGATCCCCCTCAAACTCTCTTCCTCCCCTCAGCCCCACCCAGGCCCAAAATTGCCCCAGGGTGTTTGATCAGAACTGCTGAACTATGGCTAAACTGCTGATAAAAGCCCTGGAGGCTGGAGGCTGGTCAGGCTTGGGGGGGGGGGGGAGGCAGGCCTGTAGCCCTCCCTTCCTCCCTCCCTCCCTCCCGCCTTCCCTTCCTCCCCTGGCTGCCTTGCACTCTCCCTTGGGACTCCCAAACTACCTGCTCCCTAGACTCCAAATTCTGAGAGGGAAGAAGCTAGTTGCCCTCATTTCTACCCCTCAAACTCCCAGGAGGCTGCCTTCCTGAGTTTCCTCCTGAGGGACCGGGGGCCCGAGGTAGGGATATTGGGGTCTTGCCTCCTGCCTCCATGTGGGCATCATCCCAGGTTCTTGTCCTGAACTGGTTAGCTGGGAACTCCCCAAGTCCCCCCGTGACTCATTCCTTTAAGCCCCCGGAATCCTGGCAGAAACTAGAGGAAACCGGATGTCTGTCCCAAATGAAGCAAGACCCTTGAGGCTCTGGGTCTCTTGGTTCACCTGACCTTGCCCTTCCTCCTCCTCCCGGGCTTCCCCTCCCTCCAATGGAGGGCCAGTGCTTTGGAGCCCGGGGAGGGTCTGTGACACGTGGCTTCCCTGGCTCCGTTCACTGCCTGCCAGAGTGTGTGCCGCCCCAAGGTGGAGTAGGATGGGGGGGGGGCGGTGAGAAAGAAGAAACTGCCCCAGCCTCAAATCCTTGAACCACACAAGTCTAGGAGTCTGGTCTACACCGGGTGAACCCAGCCTGGGAGGGAAGTGCATTGCCCAAGGTCATGGTTGGCCGACTAAAAAACTCAATCTCAGAGTTACAGCCTGGGCCTTCGCCTCGGGCTTGAGCATTTCCTACAGGCCCAGGGGCCTGCCTAGCCCTCCGACCTACCACACCCACCACGCCCCCGCTGTCACTTTCCGTCTCAATTTACCTCAGCGGGAGCCAAGGACCAGACACCTTTTGATAAGGAGTGGGTGTGTCTGCCTGGGTGAGGCCGTCTCTGGGGTGGGGGTGCCCCCTGGTGGCCACAGCTGCTGATCGATTCCCATCCTGCGTCTGGTCCCCTGTCCCACCGGGTGGCATTGGTGGGGGGCACTCCACCTCAGCAGACTGGCCACCGAGCCTGACTGGGGCCAGCTCTGGGCTCAGCTCTGCGGGAGCAGAGGGGTGGGTTTAGAACTGTGGAGGGCAGGCGATTCATAAACATGTCCCTTCTCCCTCTCCCAAAGAACCTCCAGAGGACTTAGCCGGCCCTAGACATTGTGCTGAGCCCACTCCATACATTATCAAGTGTATAACTTTCAATAAGTCTTTGAGGAAGGTACTAGAACCATTTCCTGTTTTGCAGAAGATGAATCTGACCTAAAAGAGGTTAAGTGACTTGCCCAAATAGCAGAACTAAGGTCAACACCTCATGCTGCAGTCTTAAACTCTTTCTTTTTAAGATGTATTTATTTTAGGGGGAAAGGTGGAGGGAGAGGGAGAGAGTCCCAAGTAGACTCACCACGAGCACGGAGCCGGTACAGGACCTGGTTCCACCACCCTGAGATTGGGGCCAGAGCCAAATCCAAGAGTTGGATATGCAACCGTTTTATCTACCGAGGTGCTCCTTAACCATCGAATCTCTTAAGCAATGTTTGGCTTTCCTCACCTGTGGCCAGGCAGACCTAGACTCAGACTCTTCTCTTCACCTACAGTTCAAGTGTGTAGCCTGTTTGGTTGAGAAAATATGTTAAGTCTAACGAGGGTGGCCAGAATGGTCAGAGGACTCAGAAACAGGCTGTTTTGACTGGGGAAGCAAAGGAGGAGCTTGTTTTCTGGTCTCAAGGGCTGGAAGTAGGACCAGGAGTGCAAGCCACAGCCAGCAAATTTTCAGCTCAAGGGAAGGAAAGAGCTTTCCAGCGGTTAGAAGTGTTAGAATATGGAGCAGGCTGCTTCCAGGGGAAGTGAGCTGCACGTCCCGGGAAGCGTTCATGGGGAGAGAATCCAAATGTTGGCTGGCAATTACAGGTTACCTCTTATATGTCAGACACCTTCCATCACACTTTCGTCATTCATCCTGTAAATCAAGTGGAAGGATGTGGATTACTCCCCATTGGAGACAAGGTGCTGCGTCAGCGAGGTGAAGGGTCTTGCCTCAGATCACAGAAGGAGTCGGTGGCCAAGCAGGCAGGAGGTGCAGTCAGGCTTCCCCAGCCTGCGCTGTCCCCTGCGTAAGCGCTACCTTCCTGTTCACATAGCTGCTCCTCTCGGAGGAGGGCTCAATCCAGACTTCAGGCCTACCCATGGGACAATAAGGACCAGGTAGAGAGCCAGGGCTTGCTACTGGCCACATCGCACAGGCTGAGCTAGACGTGTATGATCTTCTGGCAAAGGGCCTGGCTCTGGAGACCCCTGGCTGTCATGCCACCTTCTAGCTTCCTAAAGGCTTTCCCAGGCGTTTCTCCACGGCCAGAACTGGCCCGTGACTTCCCCTTGTGCTTCCTGTTTTCATCTGGCACTGGATTCGGAGCATCTTTCAAAGTGCTCTGGGGTGACTCATTTGTTGGAGACTCGGCCTGGGAGCCAAGATATGCACACCTAGCGTCAAGAATGGGTTTCACATTTTTAAGCGGTTGGGGGAAAAAATCAAAAGGATATTTCCTAACATGTAAACATCATATGAAGTTTAAACCTTAGTGTTCTTAAATAATTTGTTCACATATTGTTTATAGCCATTTTCAAGAAGGGGAGAACTGAAATAAATAGTTGTGACAGACCATTTGGCTCAAGAGCCTAAAAAATGTGCCATCTGGCCCTTGGAGAAAAGTTTGCACACCACATCCACTGTCCCTGCGTACGGGGAGACCCACAGAGCAGTGCTCTGGGGCCTTGTCTGTTAGAGCAAATGGATGCGCACCAGTCAGGAAAGGGCTAAATAAACCGTGGTCCACAGATGCCTCCCCCTCGACCCCTCACAGGATGAAAACTCCGTGGGGAAAGGAATTGCTTTATTTATGCTGTTTCAAAGTGCTTAGGACAGTGCTCAGCATGGTATCAACACGACTAGATCTCAAAACGAAGACTGAGTGAAGAGAGCAAGTTATATTCATTTGATGCATCATTTAAAAAGATTTAAAAATGCAAAACACTATTTTGCTACAAGATATAAAAACAGTAACTGGAAGGCTACCCACTGAATTCACCGGAGTGGCTGTCTCTAGGGAAGGAAGGGAATGGCCTGGGAAAGGAACGAAATGGGCTCCCAACAGATCTGTAATGGTTTTCCTCGGTTGAGAAAACTTGAAATGATAACTAAATGTCACCATTTATTAAGTTTGGGTGAAAATACATGGGTATTCAAGTTATTCTTCATGCTTCTCTGTAGTTCCTAATTAAAAAAAAAAAACAACAAACCAGACAGTGGATTATACAGTGAACTCTCGAAGCATAAAAAGGACACTAAGCTTCTCCAGGAAGAGAATACCAAGCCAACGGGAATGAATTACAAGAAATTTCCAGGGGTGCCTGAGTGGCTCAGTTGGTTAAGCGACTGCCTTAGGCTCAGATCATGATCCCGGAGACCCGGGATCGAGTCCCACATTGGGCTCCCTGCTCAGCAGGAATCCTGCTTCTCCCTCTCTCACTCCCCCTGCTTGTGTTCCCTCTCTCGCTGTGTTTCTGTCAAATAAATAAAATCTTAAAAAAAAAAACAACAACCAAAAAAACAAACTTCCAGACAGTGAGCAGACAGGAAAAGAGTCCATAGACTCAAGATGGGCGAGAACCAGGAAATCATGGCAAATGACCCCAACATTCTGGACCAGGGTGACACACTCTTCAATCTGTTACCAACCAGGAGAGGGTCTGAGGCACTTAGGGCAGGTGTTGATTTTAAGATTTATAACCTTGGGCACCTGGTTGGGTCAGTTGGTAGAGCAGGTGACACTTGATCTTGGGGTTGTAGGCTTATACCCTATGTTGGGTATAGAGATTAAAGATTTTTTTTTGTTTTGTTTTTTGTTTTGGAGAGAGACCCCACGCACTTGAGCAAGCACCTGGGGAGTGAGGGGCAAAGGCAGAGAGATCTTCAGCAGGCTCATGCCCAGTGCAGAGCCCGATGCAAGGCTATCTCACAACCGAGATCATGACCCCAGTCCAAATCAAGAATCAGATGCTTAACCAACTGAGCCACCCAGGTACCCAAGAAATAAAGTCTTTTTTTTTTTTTTTTTAAGAGTTTCATTACACTGAGAGGTGGCATAGCTTTTTAAAGCAGGTGGTCAACGCCAGATCACTGTGACCAAGGTGGGGATGGGATCAGGAACCAAAGCAAGGCCAGTCTAATACAGGCCTTTAGTGGACATTAGGGATGCTGGAGGATGGAAAATCTTCAGCTGGTATGAACAGACTGTACCTTCCTAACAAGGCTTTATCGGACCCTCCTGGACGCAAATGTCTCCTGCTCTGACTCCCCAAGCTAGTTAGGAAGGTAAGACTTTCACACCAGCTCCTAGGAGTATCTGATCTCAAGGGAGTGTTCCAGAAGCCAGGGGGACGGGATAAATCACTGTGAGGCAGGAAGCCTGGAAGAGGTGTGGAAATCCAAGGGGTGGAGAGCCAGAGCACAGCAGGAGAGGGAACCCAGTTACAGGAGGCAGAACCACCCCCAGGGTGCTTGGCAGAAGTGGAGAACGTGTACAGCTATGTCCCAGGCCTGCCAGGGGGACAGCAACAGTTCAGTGATCCAAGATAGGGAGCAGCACCGCTAGAGACCAGGAGACCAGGAGACCAAGGAGACCTTCCCCCCTCCCCCAACTGCTGCTGGAGTAAGTGGGCGGGGCCACACGGAGGCCCCTCCTGCCCCAACCAGCTCAGCTCTCATTCAGTAAGGGCCAACTGCACAAAGGCCTGTTCTCCACCTAGAGAGCCCCTTCTCTCGTCTGCAAACCTCAAGGGCCAGTCCCTCGCCTTTCCCTTGATCCTCGACAGGTCTAGATTTCTGACTTCAGAGCCAGGTGAGGAATCTAATCCACTATTGGACAGATGTGGGGGTAGGAGACTCCATGTGAGAGGTTTAGTGACTTGCCCAATATTGGCCAGCCAGTTAGAGAGGAGAGAGGCCCTTCTGGTGCCAGATCAGCACCCGTTCACCCTGCCCTTGGCTTTCTTCTCATCCACAGTCACACTGGGCTAGTCCTCCCAAGAGCAGGAGAGAAAAATTTGGCTCTCGCGATACTGCAGAGTATGAGAGCAAAGTATAGTCACTAAATGATTCACAAAGAACTTTGGAGAACTTTTTATTGTTTAAAAATCATAATTGAAGCTTCAAATAGCATACAACCCAGCACATGTATCAATTCCAGTCCCTGGCTCTCTGGAGAGCATAGGGCTATTCCCTCCCATCCTCCTGCCCACACCACTGGCCAGGACTCTGCCCTGGGGAGGTCGCCTGCCCACCTTCCTGCCCACCGTGCACTATGTCACTGGCTGGGGAGGGGTCCTGGTGTGAGGCCGGGGTGGCTGGCTCCCTGCACCCCGCACCCCCTGCACATATGCAGTCTGAGAGACATGTACTGGAAAGGGGCCAGTTCCCTGGGCAGGGGACCCCAAGGGGGAAGATAAAGAGCCAGTCCCCACTCACCCCACCCCTCCCCAGCCCCCCAGCTCAAGGGAAGCTGTCGTCATCATCTTCTGCCATCTCCTTGGCAAATTCCAAGTCCTGCTGTTCTCGCTCACGCCGTTCCTGGGGCAAGAGGTGGGGTGAGGGCTGGGCTGCTGGGGACCAGTGGGGCTCTCTCACACAGTGCTTCACCCAGCCCAACCCACCCCAAGGTCAGGGACTGCCACAGCCTCAGAGCTGCTCAAGCCCTTCCAGAAACCACCTCCCTCTTCCCTCTCTGTAGGGAAGTTTGACCTTTCAGTCCTATGTAAAGCAGAAGGCACCTTACCTCTGCAGACTCCAAGTCCTTGTTGTACGATTTGGGAGGAAACCTCATAGCCTGAAGCACAGTAGAGAGAAAAGCAAGATGAAGAGAAGGCATGCACTTAAAATACATTTATTGTGCTCCTTCTGTGTGCCAGGCACCTCAACAGGAATAAGGTTTTTCCCTCTCCAGTTGAGTCTAGTGGGGAGCTAGGCCTGCAAATCAATTACTACTACATCACGTGCTAACTGCTAAAGGACAGAATCAGGAGACTTGAAGATGCACTGACTAATGCCCCTGAATGGGCAGGGAGGGGGACTGGCAGTAAGGAGGGAAAGGAGGACAGGAAGGAACAGACTGGTGTGGGAATGGAGAAAAAGCACTCTGAACAGAGGTTTCCATGTATGAAAAGGCCTGGCCTGAGCTCAGTGGGGCCAGTGAGGGTAGGGAGAGGAAGGAAGAGCAGGCAGAGAAAGTCTGGGGAGAGGGGCAGGGAGCGTCAGTGGGAGGGGACCAGGTTGCAAAGGGCCTCTCCGATCTCCCTGAGCACAGCATTTACCTGATTTTAAGCAAGGCAACAGCATCCCTGGTTTCTTGGGACAAGAAGAGATCAGAGAAAACTGGACACACGATACCAGCACAGGATAAGGGCCTAACAGCATCTCATGGAACCAGACACCCGCATCCTGCCTTCTCCACAGTTCCGACTTCACTAACTGCCCTGAGACAGTGACTGCATCAAACATCCTCAAGCCTGAAGCAGGCAGGGCAGATCTCTTACCACCAGCTTCACAAATGGAGAAACAGGCTCAGAGAAGGTGAAGGGCTCCAATTTGGAAGCAGATCTGGAACCCTTCACCCTGAGTCTGGTCCTCCCTGACAACCAGACCCACAGACACAGGTCTCACAGGCTTACGTGCTGCGTCCTTTGTTCCCTCTGAGCCCCCCGTCCTGCCACTCAGCGACTTTACAGAGACCGGCGGGAACTCAGCCATGTCCGAGAAATCCTGGGGTGCTGCCAAACCCCCTCTGCAGCCCGGGTTTCTCACCTTGACGGACATGTTATGGATATCGAGGCAGAAGGAGATGCGCTGGTGGAAGGCCAGCTGGGGCTCGCGGGTAGAATAGATATCAATCATCTCCTTGGACTGGACGTAGCCCTTCTCATGGTTGATGCTGGCCTCAATGACGCCATCGCGGATGGCCTGCAGGCCCCCAAAGGGATGCAAAGTCACCAGAAAGCTCGAGAACATCCTGTCCCTTTCCTCCTTATACTTGCACCTGCCCACTGGTGTACACATTCTCTCTGGAAACCACCTGGCTTCACTCTAAGACCAGCACTCCCTGGAAAGACCATGCCACCCCCTCCTGGACCAATCTCCTTCCATTCCCATGCCCTGAAATGTGGCAGGAGCGTGGTGGCAACTGCTGTCTCCGAGCCAGCCCCACCTTCGCAACAATGAACTCTGCGTCCTCTGGGCTATCCAGCTGCAGCTTCTGGGCGATGTCGGCCAGGGAGATTCGGGAATAGGAGAGGCTGATCATGCGCACACCTGGGAGAAGAAGCAGCAGTGGTGTGGGCTAGGTGGGCACAGCCCCTTCACCCACCCATGGATACCCCTAGTGCTGTCCCACCCCTCGCAGAAGCCTCGCCTGGGCCATGCTCTCCCAGTAGCCCCCCCGGACTCCAAAGCACACCTGTCTTAATGACGTTGTGCCGCAGTCGGATGATTAGGGTATAGGTCCCATCTGCTTGAAACTTCTCCCCAAACTGGTCCAGGACCTGGTTGAACTTGGCCAGGTTTCCGGTCCTGACAGCTAGAGGGGGAGAGGAGGGCATCCGATGATGCAAACCGGCAAAGCCACAGAGGAGGCCATGGAGCCAGGGGTCTGGTCAGCTCTGGGAGTGGGACCAGCCTTACCTTGAGTCAGAAGGAAGTAGGGCATGAGTGAGCGCTTGAGGGATGGCTGGCGGAACTGTAGCCGGTCCGGGATCTCCCCAAGCAGCAGCTCCACCACAATCAGAAGCTTGTGCACCTGGCGATGTGTGACACGGGAACACAGTGGGCAGGGAGCCCCAGCAGGAGGGAGGAGGGAGCGAAACGGGGCTTCAGTGCAGTCAGACACACTGTGAAATGGGGAAAATGGCCCCTAGATGAGGCCCGCGCAGAGCTGGGCCTGTCCCCATGACCACACCGAGCCCTAAGATCCATGCGCACACCACGCTGCAACGGCAACGCTCTGAAGTTCAGGCCAGACGGGCAGGTCCTGTGGCTCTGAAACGGTGAGGGGACAGGGCCCAGAGGCCTAAGGAATCTGCCAAAGATGCTGGTTAGGGAGGTGGACTGTTACTGGAGGAGAGGACGCGAGTGTGGAGAACTCGGCATCTGGGCAGAGACAGGAGCGTGGGAAGGGGCTGGGCAGAACCACCGAGAATGGGCCATGTGGATGCCAGACATTGGTGGGGAAATCCAGCCCTTTCTTCTCTAAAAAAAACAGGAGGGATTTCTGAATAGTGCCTACGGGGACTTAGCACCAAGCGAGGAGAACTACAATGGAGGGGATGATGCCAGCGATGAAGGGGCCGCCTACTAAGCAGGACGGATAGGACCACAGACGGCTAAATCACGTGACAGCAAGAGTTGTGGGAGAAGTAAGGGGTTAAGATGGGTGGTGTGTTAGGGCGCCTGGGTGGGTCAGTCCATTAACGGTTAAGCATCTGCCTTAGGCTTGGGTCATGATCCCAGGATCCTGGGATCGAGCCCCAAGTTGGGCTTCCTGCTCAGCGGGGAGTCAGCTTCTCCCTCTGCCCCTCTCCCTGCTTGTGCTAGTAAACAAAGAAACAAACAAATCTTAAAAAAAAAAAAAAAAAAAGGGCGCTTGGGTGGCTCAGTTGTTAAGCGTCAGCTCAGGTCATGATCCTGGAGTGGATCGAATCCCACATCTGGCTTCTTCCATGGCGGGAAGCCTGCTTCTCCCTCTTTCACTCCCCTTGCTTTTGTTCCCTCTCTAGCTGTGTTTCTCTCTGTCAAATAAATAAAATCTTAAAAAAAAAAAAAAATGAGGGGATGCCTGGGTGGTTCAGTCGGTTAAATGTCTGCCTTCAGCTCAGGTCATGATCCCAGGGTCCTGGGATCAAGTCCCACATCAGGCTCCTTGTTCACCGGGGAGCCTGCTTCTCCCTATGCCGCCACTTCCCCTGCTTGTGCGCTCTAACAAATAAATAAAATCTTAAAAAGAAAAGATGGGTGGTGGGTGATCAGGCCGACACTCTCCCCTATACGCCTCGATGCTGTCCCGTTCCCAGGGGTAACCCAGAGCTGGGGGAACCCAGGGAAGTGGCAGATGTTACCACACGCCGTCAGGATTCGGATGAAGCAGAAAAAGGAAGATGTTTCGGTCAAGCGGACAGACTGGACAGGTGTGAGCACAAGTCTCACGAGTTTGGAAGGCTATTGTGGGGGATGCCAGGCCTGTCTGGGGACGTGCTGTTTTGAAGGCCAGGCTGAGTTCAGAGTTTGGAGACAGAATGCTAGTCTTTTTTTTTTTTTTTTTTTAAATCTTTTTTTTTTTAAAGATTTTATTTATTTGACAGAGAGAAACACAGCCAGAGAGGGAACACAAGCAGGGGGAGTGAGAGAGGGAGAAGCAGGCTTCCCGCGGAGCAGGGAGCCCGATGTGGGGCTTGATCCCGGGTCTCCAGGATCATGACCTGAGCCGAAGGCAGTCGCTTAACCAACTGAGCCACCCAGGCGCCCCGGAATGCTAGTCTTCACTCACTAGTTCGAAAAGGCTGAGCGACTAAGTCCTGGATTTCCTGGTCCCTACAGGGGGCGGCAGTGGCGGCTGAGGCTGTGTCATCATAAGCCCCGCCTGCCTCCCTCACAAGACTTGTGACGCTCTCTTGGGCAGTAACGGGGAGCAATGCAAGCTGGGCAAGGCAGAGACGGGCCTGGAGCTCTGCTCAGTCAGGCAGGAGTGTGGAAACTGGGTTCATAAAGGGGAGGAAGATGACCAGAAGTGCCAGTGGCTCAAACAAGGCACCGGTAACACCAGAGAGGAGACAAATACAAAAGACACGGAGGCCACTTAGTGAGGAGGAAGGTGGGGTGGGGGTGGCCGCCAACGGTCTGCTGGCCAAAGACCTCACTCTCTGCTCCTTCCTGCCACCTGGCTCCATCACAGAGACCCAACACCTTACCCTATAGTCATCCATGGTAAAGTTTTACCCACGATGCTTCTCCTTGGTACATGACAGTTTATACATGGGACGTTAGCATATGTCGTATGCTGTAAGCAATCTGATATTCTGCACACGTACCATGTATGTCTGAAAAGCCACTCCTTTCTGTGAAATCCTACCCATCTTCAAAACCAGATTAACTTTTTACAGATGTCTTTAATTATTCGACCAAAATCAAACCTTTCTCTGAACTTCCAAACAGAAACAAACCAAATCTTGACTACATGGACCTAATCACTGTACATCTCCATGTGGTTCTCTTTCAAGGGCACAAGGAGGTGGAGGTCACATTAAGCTGGGAACAGAGGTCTGTGGTTGGGAAAGTTGGGTCCAAACTCTGGCTACCAGGCTCTGTCACTTTACACAGGCCTCAAGCCTTGCTGAGTCAACACTGTTTACCTAGTGCACTGCCTAATACCAAGGTCAGCACTCAGAAAGTACTTGGTGACTGAGAGCTCACAGGTGGCCAAGATTTATCTGCACCCAAATCAGTTGGCCTCAGTTTCCGGGTTCCCTGGCCACAGAAAATACCGCTCCCAAGTGGGCATATGAGGCACCAGGAAAGAGCCTGGGGTTTCTCAACACAATCCAGGCCCAGGCCTGGAATGACTATAAGGAGTGCCGGGGAAAAGGGAATATTCTAAACCCATCTACCAAGGAGAATACTCTGAACTTGAACCATGGGAGGCACAGGCAGCATCTGCTCCAAGCGCCCTGACCAACGCTATGCAACTGTTGGATATGGAAGGTTCAGGAGGCCTTCCGGGGTCCCTGCACAGGGAAGAAGGAAAGCATTATCAGCAGAGGAAGTGGCATAGAGAGAGCAGCTGCTCACCGTCTGTTTGAAGCCAACAGCTGTGTGCTGAGGGGCCTTGCGAAGGGCGTTGGTCATCGTTCTCCGGGCCTCTGAGTACTCCAGCTGAATGGCTTTGATTCGCCCTGCATGAGGAGGAGAGAGCAGATCAGGAGAGAGTCACCCAAAGCCAGAGCACCAAATGTGACCCTTGGGCACCGAGTGCGCCCAATCTTCTGGCACTCTGCGCCACGGGAGCCTGAGACCCCTTCTGGCCTGGGGGCTGGGCCCCTCGCTCACCTGTGTAGTAGAGGTACCTGGCCCACTCATTGTTGTTGGCCTGCTCGGGGAACACAGACTTGGACACCAGCTTCTCGGCCTGGTCGTATAAGCTGTAGTGCAGGTAGTTGCGCAGCAGGAGGTTGAGCAGGGTGGCCTGGCCGTCTGCGTCATGCCGGAGTGTGGCCGTCCGGAGCCGGGCATGCAAGAAGCTTTGCGAAGGCAAGAAAAAGCAGGTCAAACATGGTCAAAGAACAACTCTTCGGCCAGTTTTGACCTCTCCATTCTCTCAATTCCAAAACAAGTGACACAAACTGCTTTTCTGGTTATTCACTGAATCTTCAATTCTCAAGTGCCCATAGTGTGATGTGCACAAACAGGACACAACTCTGCATTCCGATGGGTGAGACAATGACCGTGACAAGTAAGCGTCGTAGGCAGCACGACGGAAGGAGATCAGGGCTATGGGGAATCCAGGGTAAGTGCAGTGGGGAATGCAGGAGGCAGGGAGGATGGGGTTGCAATTTTAAATAACTTTATCAGGGTAGGACTCACTTCTGAAAAGGTAATGAATAAACAAAAGCTGGAAGGAAGGAGGGAGAAGAGCACTGTCAGCAGAGGGAAGAGCAGGGAGGCCAGCGTGGCAGAGGAGCCAGTGGGGGGAGGGGAGGAGGTAGAGTCACTAAGGCAGTTAGCAGGGGCCAGGGCGCGTTAGGCTTCATGTGCTGTCATGACGACTTCAGCTCTTCCCTGAGGAACATGGGGAGCCACCACCAGTTTTAAGCCGTGGAATGAAATGTTTTCCAGCCTATCCTTCTACTCTTGACCTACCAATCAGTCCTCCCTTGATGTGGCGTGTAGGGAAGAGCCTAGGGGCAGGTCCTAACCTTGGGGTCAGACCCTGGCTCGCTGTACCTGCGCACCACATCCAGCTTGTCCAGAAACTCATAGACCCGGGCGTGATAGTAGTAACACTTGGCGGCCACGAGGTCCAGGGCCCGGCGGTTCTGAGTGCTAATCTTCTGCATCAGGTCGTCTGAGATCTTCTGCGCCTGGGAAGGCAGCCAAAAGAGAATCAAGTGGGACTCCTCAAGAAGTTAAACAGGGAGCTATCATATGAGCCAGCAAGTTAACTTTCCTCTTAGGCATGATTCCAGGAGAACTGGAAACAAAAGTTCACATAAAACCTTGTACACACAGGTGCCTGGGTGGCTCAGTGGGTTAAAGCCTCTGCCTTTGGCTCAGGTCATGATCTCAGGGTCCTGGGATCGAGGCCCACATCGTGCTCTCTGCTCGGCACGGAGCCTGCTTCCTCCTCTTTCTCTGCCTACTTGTGATCTTTCTCTGTCAAATAAATAAAATCTAAGAAAAAACAAAACAAAATAAAAAAAACCTTGTACACACACATGTTCACAAGAGCGTCATTCTTAATTACCCCTACAATGGAATACTACTCGTCCATTAAAAAGGGCCAGGATACAGATATATACCACAACACGGGCAAACCTAGAAAACATTATGCTAAGTCAAAGAAGCTAGACACAAAAGGCTACGTGTTATGTAATTCCATTTATAGGAAATGTCCAGAATAGGAAAACCCATGAGCCAGAAAATGTGGATGAGTAGTTGCCAGAGGCTGGGGTGAGGGGAGGATGGGGAGTGACTACTAACCGTGATGGGATTTCTTTCTGGGGTGATGAAATTATTCTGGAATTAGATAGTGAGGCTGGTTGCACAACCTTGTGAACACATCAAAACCCACTGAACTGTACTCTTAGTTTTAAAAAATGTATTTAATTTAGTTAATTAACCTATTTTAAGTAATGTCTTCAACCAGCGTTGGGCTCGAACTCATGACCCAGGGATCAGGAGCTGGATGCTCTATGGAATGAGCCAGACAGGGGCCCCAAACTGTACACTTAAAAAGGGATGAATTATATCTAAAAACAAAAACCAACTCGTGGCAAGGCAAGGAAAAAACAAAACGGGAAATGGAGCAGAGGGAATGGTCATTTCTTTCTTTTTCTAAGATTTACTTATTTGAGAGAGTGAGTGAGCGCGTGGGTGGGCACATGTACACACTCAAGAATGGGAGCGGAGTGGAAGGGCAGTGGGAGGGAGAATCTCAGGCAGACCCCACTAAGCGTGGAGCCCAACTCAGTGCTTGATCCCACGACTCTGAGATCATGAACTGAGCCCAAATCAAGAGTCGGTTGCTTAACCGACCTGAGGCACCCAGGCTCCCTGGACCTGTCGTTTCTTGAGCGTGCTCTTTGGACAGCGGCTGTGACTGACAAAGAACTTGGCCCCAGCTGGGGAGGCGGTGGCAGTGCATATCCGCGGAGCTGCTCAGTCCTGTCGTCAGAGCTGCCACTTATTGAAGTACCGTGAAAGCTTACTGTATGCGGATCACTGTGCCAGTATTTTATGTAATGCCAACAGCGGTGTTGCAAGCTGGCATTGTTTCGCCCATCTGACATAAAGCCAAGACAAACTGATTCGCCTAAGGTACAGCTAGGATTTGAATTCAGGATTCTGTCTACAAATCTCCTTTCCCTAACAGAACCCACTGCACCAGTACTGTGCCACACAGAAGCACAGAACGGCGGCTGCTAGCCCCTTCGCATGGTGTCTCAACAGGAGCTAAGGGGGATTCCCCGGATGTGGGGTTCAGTACATTCCCACATGAAGGAAAGAGTCCAGGGGGATGATGAAGAACCCAGGGACTCTCTCCAATTCTTCATCAGAGACCATCTCTCCCGCAAACCCCATGCGCTGCTGGGGGCATGGTTTCCTTGCTCACTGGTCCTGGGTACCTCTTTGTAGCGCTTGCTGTTCATCAGGAAGATGACTACGAGGAGCTGTAGGTAGGCTTCTACTTCAGGAAGGAGTGGGGCTGATGCAGCTTTTCCTGTTCGGGGACGGAACTGTAAATCAGCTTCGGTGTCCATGGGCTAGGAGGAGACAGGGATTACTGTGGAAAAGCTCAGTCAAATCAACCAAGTGAGAATTGAGCACTCACGATGTATTTCAACAGATATTCACTGAATACCTATCATATGCAAGATTTTTTTTAGGTAGTGGGGATATAAGAACAAAGATGGCACAGTCTCCTTCGAAAGGAAGTCAAGGAGGCTGGCAACAGAAATTAAAAAAAAAAAAGGCTGACAGAAGTATAACAGACATCTTTAGAGAATATAATAGGGACAGAAAGGATGATGGAAGGACCCCTCAAAGAGCCTACAATCTAAGTAGAGAGATTAAACCATCACACCTGGGACCACTGCAAATTTTATCAGAAAGGGTTTAATAAGGTAACATAATTCTAGAGGTGAGGTGGAGAATAATGAGATGTAATTTTTTTTTGGTGGGAACAGAGGAAATTTGGGGGAAATTGACATATACATCATACTTATTATCAGATCTAGTCACCAAAACTGGAATAACATAAAACAGCTCAAAAAGCAAAGCATGTTGGGAGGTGCCTGGGTGGCTCAGTTGGTTAAGCAACTGACTCTTGATTTGGGCTCAGGTCATGTTCCTGGAGTCCTGGGATCGAGTCCCACATTGGGCTCCCAGCTCTACAGGGAGTCTGCTTCTCCCTCTGACCTTCTCCCCTCTCATGTTCTCTCTCACCCACTCTCTCTCTCTAATAAATAAATTCTTTAAAAAAGAAAAAAAAGCAAAACATGTTGGGTAAATGTAGCGCTATATGGGTTAAAAATTTTTTTTCCAGGTGAAGTTGGAAGAAGGTGCTTTTCCCTGTTTCCAGCCAATACATTATTCATTATTCCACCTCAAGGGATTTTTTTCTTTTTTTAAAGATTATCTTTTTATTTATTTATTTTACACAGAGAGAGAGATAGCAAGAGAGGGAACAAAGCAGTGGGAGTACGAGAGGGAAAGGGAGAGGAGAGGGTGCTTTTCCCTGTTTCCAGACAAGGAATTCTTCATCATTTCACCTCAAGGGATTTTTTGAGTGTGTTCTATGGAACAGCCCATGAGCATACAGGGAGATGACTGAAGGGACAATGAGCTGTGAGAACGGACAGGACCTGGACATAAGGAGGATTTTACAGCCATAAAGGAAAAGGGAGACACCTCTCCTGACATGAGGTCTGCTGCCAGCACCAAATGAACTTCACCAGCATTCACTACATGCCAGACACGGGTCTAAGAGTCTTACACATACTCCTTTCCTCTCTCTCGTCCCCCAATCCATTTGCCACATTCAAAAAAGGAAGAAAATGAAGCAACAGGAGGTTAGATCACTTGTCCAACTCCCACAGGTAACAAATGGTAGAGCTGGGATTCAAATTGAACTCTACCCTCCAGAACCGGTGCTCGTAAGCACCTTCTTACAGGTCCTCCATGGTGAGACTTTGAAGGCAGAGAGGTGGTGCTACCTTTTCCGGGGACAATGGAGACCAACTGGAGGGCAGTGTTGCAGCAGGAACTGAGTTTGGCTGGAATGGTCTTGATTCCCAGCTCCCTTCCCTGACTCAGAAGAATGACACCACAGGGCAGGATGGGTCCCTTGTTAGTGGACACGTGAATAGTATCATGGGCTGCTTTGTTTCACTAGTTGGCTACAGCAGGTAATAAGCCAGGGCTTTAGGATGGGAAACAATTACATTGAGAGGTGGGGTTGGGTGGGGTGTGGTCTGAGGCCAGGCTTGTACCCTTCAAGCACCTGACTCACTTACCTCTTCCAGGAAGGGTAGCAAGAAGTCTCGAGTGGCATTATTTGAGGTGAAGAAGCCATGCACAGCCTTGTACAGGACATAGTGGTTGAGGCGGCGTGATGTGGAAGGCAGCATCCGCAGGGCCCTCAGCACGAATCGAGGCTCCTTGCCTGAAACTGCCTTCTCCAGCTGCTTCACGTGCTCCTTAATGTCTGTGGAGGACCATAGAAGAAAAAAATTTTACTTCTAACTCCTCCTTTTCTCCCACTACTCTGGGCAAGTAGTTCCTGTAAAAGGGCAAGATGTAGTCAGTCATTTCTTTCTCCGAATACAGTTAAATAACACGTACAGATGCCATACAGGGATTTTAAGAAATAACCAAGAGACAAAGAAGAATAAAGCTGGAGTGGGGAAAAGGGTAGAGGGTGACAGAAACAGGAAGGACAAGCAATGATGAGAAACACAAACAAGACAAACACATGGAGACTTATCAGTTCACTAAATAGGAAAAGACTTTCTAAAGGTAAGCAATGGGAGCCCCCCCGCCAATGAATGGCAACTCCACTCTGCAAAAAGTCCTTCTGAATAATTGTGAAAACAAAAAAATTTAGTTACATTTGCAACAAATGTAACTAGAGAGTCATATTCTTATTTTACGAAGAGCTTTGCATAAATAGGGTAAATAAAAATGAATACAAAAAGACAATGCAGGGGTGCCTGGGTGGCTCAGATGGTTAGGCAACTGCCTTTGGCTCACTCAGGTCATGATCATGGAGTCCTGGGATCGAGCCCCGCGTTGGGCTCCCCGCTTGGCAGGAAGCCTGCTTCTCCCTCTCTCACTCCCCCTGCGTGTGTTACCTCTCTAGCTGTGTTTCTCTCTGTCAAATAAATAAATAAAATCTTTTTTTTTTAAAGAAAGAATGCGAACAGAAGACAGCTAACCGACACGAAAATATATTTCACTAGCATTTGAATAATTGCAAATGGGAAGGTTTTCAACTACCAAATTGGCAATATTTAAAAAATCATAACATAGAGGGGCGCCTGGGTGGTGCAGTTGGTTGAGCATCTGACTCCTGGTTTCGATCCAGGCCGTGATCTCAGGATCCTGGGATGGAGCCCCATGTCAGGCTCCATGCTCAGTGTGGATGTCTACAATGTCTACAATGAAACACGAACTACTTCATAACAACAAAATGAAGTGCTGTATAAGAAACGTATGTCTGTACCCAGTAGCACCTTTGCCATTGGTTATCATTATTTTAGGTAAAAGGGTCTTGATTAGATACTGAGCCTGTCACCCAACGTTAGAGTAGGAGCTGATGTAGTCAACATTACATCCTCAAAAACATCACTCAGGAGCATAACTTTGCTTATCTCAATGTTTTTGAGCAAAGTTCTCCTGCAGTTAGAGAGAAAACCCAATAAACAGTCTGGTTCCACTCGATCCCAAGCTGGGAAAACAGCACCAGGTTCAAAGTGGGAAGCTCTCACTCTGCCCACTCCAAAAGTGGACAGGATGCTCTGAGAGAAGTGAAATGTAAACCTGGAGGAACAAGAGGGCTGTAAGAAGCTGGGAACAAGCACCTAGGAGAAAAGAAATGGGGGGACTTGTCAGCTTAGGTCAACAGCTTAGGTCGACGGTGAGTATTTGGAACTCAAACAAAGATGACACCTAAAAACTTAAAAGTCTGTCATGTGTTTAAACTCTTTAGGACAAAAAGTAAGGGCCTGAAGAGAAAGGAAGAGCAATGGGATCATTAGGGCACCTTAATTACAGAAACAAGAAAGCAGGATGAGGAGTACAAAGGCTTTTCTTAGTGGGGGTTGCCTGAGGTATTGTAGTCTTAAATTCAGGGCAGTATTCTGTGTCACCCTGACCCCCTTTACACAGAGAAACACAAACACTGGCTTCTAGATGGTTCAATCACATACTGGGGGTGTTAGAGTTAGGTCGGTGGATGTAAACAGAGCAGGTCGGAGAGGACTTAGAAGAGGGAGGGAGTCCACAGGCCCAGTGAGACCTACTTCTAGGTGCAACCGAGGTAAGGCGGGAGGAGGTGTGTTAAGGGAGGAGTCCCGAGCCTAGAAAGAAGGTTCATTATTGGGACTGGGGTCAGGAGTGTCAGGGTGGTGAGGACTGACACTGGGGGATCCTAAGGAATCGGGGTACTGGAAGCGGCGCTGGGGTTCCGAGGATAGGCTGGATCACCGGAGCGCTGTCATCCGTGACCACGGCACGTCCCAGGCCCGGGCTCTCGTACCCTCCAAGGTGACGGTGTCCAGCTCTCGCTGGGAGTGCTCAGCCGCCGCCGTCGCCGCCGCTTTGCTGTCAGGCTCCCCCGATGGCCCGCCCCCTGCCGCCGCCTCCTCTTTCATCTCCACGTCCTGGGGGGTCGGGGGCGGCGGTGGTTCTTGTTCTCCTCCGCCCGGCGGTGGCTTCGCCTTGTCCGCGCCGCGGCGCCGCGCCGAGCCCTCCTGTTTCATGGCGCCCGGGGTCGCGGCCTATTCCGGGGACCGAGACCAGGGCCTCGCGTGAATCCTCGTACCAGAGACCAGGAACTGAGCCGGGCCTGCACACGAGCGCGGGCTCGCGACGGGCCGCACGATGACGGAGCAGCTGCAAACCCCTTCCCGACGCTGGGCCTTCTGGGAAGCGCCAGGCCAGTCAGGCCGAAGGCCGAATTCACAAAAGGAAAAGAAATCAACAGCCGAGGTGCAGGATGGAGGCGGATCTTCGAGGAAGGAGCAGGGAGGAGCCTGTATGGGTCCGCCCGGCATTTGGAGGGCTTCAGTGTGTTATTTTCTTCTGTGTTCCTCTGGAGTGCATTTCCATGCGCGTCCACGAGATGTCCCCTCAGGCTCCAACGTGGGTTACACCGAAGTCCTAAGAGCACCCTAACCAGCGTGGAGTATCGCTGCGTGATGACGTCATGAACTGCCCGGTGGTTTCTCGCCCGAGTTTGCTCAATCTGCGCCCCTCTACGCCCGCCCCCTATTTGGGATCTTGGTCGAGATTTTCGAGGCTCGTACGCAACCGCCGCCCAGTGCATCTGGCTCGATGGAAGAAGCTGCGAAAAAGGGATGTGAGCACCGAACTGGGCAGTAGGAGAAATCACTGGGATTCAGAGTTCTTTGTCAGAGGTTAGCAAGTGCTGAAAATAAGGCATAAAATCCCTGAAGCCTGGGAGTGCGGATAGGGGGAGAGCGCACTCGTGTACAATCATTGCAGTGTGAAGTATACGGGTTCACTCTATGTACCGCCCAGAAGCTAGCACGTTCGGGAGTGCGGAGTTATTAAAAACAGCTCCAGAATGTAATCTTCTGGAGGCTCTGCCCTTCCGCGTGATGTGAGGCGGGAGGAAAGCGGGTAGAAGCCCCTATTGGCAGAGGCGTCAGGGAATGCGTCTGGCTGCCTGTTTGCATCCAAGCAGGCACTGTAGTGAAATGGGGAGCACAGTAATAGTGTATCTAAAGAGAGTCTAAGAATCCTTAGGGGAAGGAAATGCAACCAGAAATCCTGTCCACTTATTTTTCAAAGGAATCTTTCAGTGATTCTGCAGGAGGAAGATACAGGTTCTAGCTTCTTAAGACGCAAAACAAAAACTCCCTCCCTATCTTTGAACTTTTCTCTCTTCTGTAGATGGAAGTCCCAAGTTTTAAACCAGGTCAGACCCTACAAGACAGTCTAGCTCTGCTGTAAGGTCAGAGAGGGCAGAGAATATGTTTTGACCACATTCTTTAAGTTCATATTGGAAGAGGATATTCTTTGTCTCCTCCTTGTCATAGTATTGCAGCAAATAATCCTTGGACTGAACAACTGTGTGCTGAAGGAAAAACATTTTGTCGGGTTTTAGGGAACATTCCTTGACCTATTCCTCTCTGTCTCTCTGCCCCCTTGGGCTACTGGATGGATAACAGGGCTTTTGAATCATCGCTGGAATAAACTCATTAAAGCCTCTTTTTCATAACACCCTATCTAACTGAAGGTGGGCGAGAAGTGTAAAGGAAGAAAACAGAAAACAGATGAGCTTTGTTATTCATCCTTACGAAGTTACCCTTCTGGATAGTTAGGGTGTTAGCTCACTTCTTTATTAAGTGTACATCACAAGAGAAAAACAACCAGGTCAGCAGATAATTACTCAGGATGTCTTTGAGCAATGTAGTGAGGCATTGGAAGATGCCCCAGAATGGGGGAGGATGGCTTAACACAAAGTTTTTGGCAATTGATCATGAATTCTTGTTGTGTGAGGGAAGGAGGTGGGAGCTGGGGCGGGGGAGGGGGTGGCTAAGAAAGGGCTGAGTCTGACTCCTGGGGCCAAAAACCTTGGAGAAATTATTCCAGCCATAAAACTGCTTTAAAAAAAATTGGCGAAAGGGGTGCCTGGGTGGCTCAGTCCTTAAGCCTCTGCCTTCAGCTCAGGTCATGATCCTGGAGTCATGGGATTGAGACCCACATCGGGCTCCCTGCTCAGCAGGAAGCCTGCTTCTCCCACTCTCAACCCCCCTGCTTGTGTTCCCTCTCTAGCTGTGTTTCTCTCTGTTAAGTAAATAAAAACTTAAAAAAAAAAGGAATTGGTGAAAGATGTTCAAACCCAGCTTAAAACCCAGAGGAGGATGAACCCACTAATTTTATAAGACTGCAGGCCCATATGGCAAGCCGACATTTACTTCCTCCTACAACTACCCTGAATTGAGGGCAGCAGAGGGAAAGGTGAAATAAGATAATATTGCCATTTCTTTTTAAGAGTAGGGGTCAGTCTTATTCTTGGGTACTCTTTTTTTTTTTTTTTTTTTTAAGACTTATCTGCATTTTCTTTTTGATATACTTGCAAGTTGTCTTACTCTTGTTTTGGGTTTGTACCACAAATACGCTGTCCCAGTCCCTCTGTTCGAGTCCAGAGGACCCTAAACCCTCCTCTTTGAAGACCAGCTGCTTTGATGATCTTCTCACTTCAGAATCTACATTCTGCATTTTACACCCTCATAGTTCTCTGGGCTTTCCAGCTGGCTTGTGCAGAGTACAATAGTATTCATATACACATGATCTACTTGCAGTATGTCAACGTCTATTTTTTATTTCTGGCAGAAGTTAAGAAAAACACCAAAAGACATTTCATCCAAAGTGAAATATTATTTTCCATTAATTCCAGTAAATCTTGATTTGTGGAAGCATAAGCAGGAGGAATTAGGATAGGAAGTGACTTATTTTTGGTTTTGCTAAAATGGTTCATTGTCTTAAAAATTTGAACTTTTCCACTTTGAGAGGACTTAAGTATCAGCAGAGGGGTTGTGGAGCTGAAAGAGTCGGGGGGGAGGTAGAGCTGGACAAGTGGATATCATTTATCTTATTAGCTAGGGCTTCCATCATCTTCAGTCTGGAGACTCTAAGATACCCTTGGATGTTTTAGACAGGGAGGTTGGGAAGGGGTTAGGAGGCAGGAACCAGGTGGAAAACGCCAAGTTAGGAGGCCTTGGTCAGCTGCTGCAGGAGGGAGAGGCCTGCATATAGGGCACAGAGGCGGGGGAGGGTGTCTGGGTCCCATGTGTACTGGGGGCCTGATCTCTGCACTTCAAGGCCGCTGAGCCCTACTAGGGCCTCTGTGAGGGTCAGTTCCTCTTCCCCAAGGGAGGAGAGCAGGTCAGGCTGCAGGGGGAAAACACCCTCTTTATCCTGTAGGAAACTCTGTTCCATTGTGTTCTCCACCTGCAAGGAACCACAAAGAGCATAAAAAGAAAGAACTGGAAACCTGTCCTCCTTTCTCCTCACTCAAAAGAACCACGAAGAGGGCTGCTTTTCTCTTATTATAATTCCTTTCATTACAACTCTACATGGGCCTTTTAACCACCCTATTATGGTGGGCGGCACTTTTTTTTTTCTTTTTAAAGCCCTATTTTACAGAGGAGTGAATTGAGACAGACTTGGCTGTGAATAAGCAAAGCCAGGGTTTTCTGTCTTAAGCTGAAAAACCCAGATAACTGCCCAGAAAAATTCCCTCTTCTACTTCCAGTGGCAAAAGAGCAGACAAGTGAGAACATGGAGACAAATGAGCCATGGGTCTGAGCCCCTGCCCTACAACAGAGGCTCACGAGGACAGTCTGTCGCTAGGCTGAGTCTGTATCTTTCCACGGGTTCCAGCTCACTCCCTCCCAAACCCTCTCGGCACCTGCTGTTTTCTCACCAGCTTTAGCTGCACAGGTAGGATCTTTCTCTCCATCGATTGTATCAGCAGCTTTTGTTGGGCTTCACTTAGCTCTGGAAATTAAAAACAAACCAACCAACAACAAGAACAAAAAAGTGAGATGCTGGTACAAAGGGCACTGCAGACTCCAAGGAGGTACACTTCTAGGATTTCAGTGTTAATTAATCCACACATTTATTCCAGGTTGAATGCTGTTCTATGCCAGGCACCTTTGTTAGGGGTGTTGGGTAAGACTCATACCCCTTCACTCAGGGAACTTGCAGGCTAGCAGAGAAGACAAAGCCATGTTCAGGGACAGCACAGGGTGTGAAGGGAGTCATAGCTGAGGGGTCTACTTTGAACTTGGCATTTGAGGCCAGGCTTTTTAAGGGGCCAGACATCCCAGCCCTTACTCCTGAAGGACCAAAGAGTTTCTCTGAGTTGGGCAGTGTTTCATGCAGAGGGAAGAAGAGAATTCAGGACAAGAGGAGAAGATGTTACTCTCTGAAGCTAACAAACATCTATATAAAAGTGATGAGCTTAGGGATGCCTGGATGGCTTAGTCATTAAGCATCTGCCTTCAGCTCAGGTCATGATCCCATGTCCTAGGATGGAGCCCCACATAGGGTTCCCTGCTCAGCGGGGAGCCTGCTTCTCCTCCCACTGCACCCCCCTCACTCCTGTTGTCTCTCACTCCACTTTCTCTCTCAAATAATAATCTTTTTAAAAAAAGTGATGAAGCTTAGCTGTATATAGAAATTTTAACTATGTGGCTGGTAAAACTAGGGTTACTTCCCAAGTCTTATTAGCAAGACTAGGTCACCTTCTCAGATTATCCAAGGTGCCCCTGTGAACCCTTAGGAAGGTGAACAATTTTTAATTTTTATTATTTTATTTTATTTTATTTTATTAAGGCAATCTCTGTTCCTAGTGTGGAGCTCAAACTCACAACCCGAAGATCAAGAATTGCATGCTCTACAAACTGAGCTAGCCAGGCGGCCCTATAATGAGTTTCTTTAAATGTAGATATAAACTGCTTTAACTGTGGTATAATTTGCCTGGCATGCATGCATGCATGCATTCATTCATTCCTTCATTCATATATTTGGGAATTCATCCAGTGATTCATTCCTATCACCAAAAAGGTACATTAATGAAGATGTTATTCTTTACTTACCTGATAGGGCTCCGAGGAAATAGAGGATGCCTCCCATAGCCTCCTTTGATACTGAGACATCTTTTGGGAGTGCCTCCAGGGTCACTTCATGTCCTTTGTCTAGAGCCCCTTCAAGCTGCAGGGAAAGGTGGGCAGCTATTTCAGATAACATGGGTAAGGGGCGTGGCATAGTGCGTGGCACGTCACAGTCCCTTGAGATGTGTTAACTCTCTCTCATTTCCTTGTTTCTTTCTCAAGGTGTCAAGTTCTGAAAAGTATGGGACTCCTGGATTTCTTGGTCCCTGAGCCTTGAACTTTGGGAAGGAAAGGTTCTAGTCCCCTTTCCGAGAAAGGGCCGTGTTGGCCACCCCGCTGCCTACCCTCTGTCTGTCAGCAGGGAGCCTGTGCTTTGAGGGAAACTGCCCTATGTGCCCTTTTCCAAAGGCACAAGGAGGGCAGTGGCAGCTGAGCAGGCTGGGGGCACCTGGCCACCCTTGAGAAAGACACCCACTATCGATTCTCCTGGTCGCTGACCACCTTCTGTCCTCTTCGATCCCCTGTGGTTGTGACAGCCACACACACACACACACACACACACACACACACCAACAACCTTCCTTTGGGACCTCACCGTGAGTTCCAGGTCCTGTAGCTCCTTTTTCTTCCCGAGAAGTTTGCTGAGGGAGGTGAGCAGGGAGGCTTGCCCCACCCTGCTTAGCTTCTTCACTTCTTGGATTTCTCTTTGAACTTCTTCTTTTAGTGTCTTGAAGTCCTCATGTTCCTCCCCTATTGAGAGTGAACATGGTAAGCCAAGTGCCCTCCATCTGGCAGCCTTCCCATTCAGCCCCCTCAGGTCCCTGTGCTCTGCTCCCAGCCTGAGCCTGGCTTCTCTCCTGACCAGGGAACATGATTTGAGGTGTTGAGGGGGACGGTCTAGGACCCACATTTTCAGGTAAGCAGACAGTTGATTCTCCCCACATTCCCAAGCCCCATCCTGTGACAGTAGACAATTGACTTCCCTTTCTCTAAGACTCCAGCTTAAAGTTGAGAATGAAAGTCTATTTCTCTTTCTTAGGAGTTATTCGACAAAGAAGAGTGACTTTAGTGACCAAGTGAAGGCTAGGATGGGTGGGTCTTTATCCAAGGATATGGGTGGATCAGGTTAGCTTGAATCTTGGCCTGACCCTCTAGGGGCCTGGCATCCTAAGAATATATCCAGAGGAATAGCTTCTGGAAGCTCCTGGAAGTGGCTGCAATTGCCTGGACCTGGGACTCAGCATTTTTCTTTCCCTCTCTCCACCCAACCGTCTCCATGCCAAAGTCTTGGGAGAAACTCAGAAAATTCCTTACCGGCATCAGATGGCAGGATAACTGAGGGGGGCAAAGAAAAGACAAGAATATACTCCTCCAAAACAGTAGCCATGCCCAGCAGATGAAGCATTAATGGGGGTTAGGAAAAATATCCTGTCTCCTGGGATGTCCCAGCTGTCTTTAGGCTACCCTTGCTCCATTCATGGGAGGCAGGAATGGGGCAGGAGAGAAGCTAATGCAACGTGAAGAGGGGCTCCTGGATTGACTGAGTTGGCATCCCTGTGACTCAGTGACTCATCCATCCCCGATGCTGAGCAACAGGACAGCAGACATGCGTGGGACAAGTTACATCTAAGGAGGCCCTCGAGGACAGAGGTCTGTGGCCTCAGACCACCTGGGTACCCTGTCCAGAGACTTCCCCCTGCCACCACTTTTTCCTAAGCTATTGGAATTTCTGCTATGCTTTGGGGACAGTTGTTTGCTGGGACCTGCTCTGCCATGTTCCCCGTCAATCTTTCAGGGAAGAGAAGAAAAAGATTGGAGTTTTAAAATTATGTGTCAAGGGGCGCCTGAGTGGCTCAGTCAATTAAGTGTCAACTCTCGATTTGGGCTCAGGTCCTGATCTCAGGGTCGTGGGATGGAGCCCCGCGTTGGGCTCTGCGCTCAGCTGGGAGTCTGCTGGTGAGTCTCTCTCCCTCTCCCTGCCCCTCCCACTCGTGCTCTCTGTCTCTCGCTCTAAAATAAATAAATAAATCTTAAAAGAAAAAGAAAAATGAGAGGAAACACATACCGATGAACTTCTCCTCTGGCTTTTCTAAGGACAGAAACAATGTACATATGTCAGCATAAAACCTATTTGTGCCTTTTTATCTAGAGCGGATGTCAAGGCAGCTTTATCAGTGATCATTGTAAAAACACACGGAGATTATGTTAACTCAGCCGCCCTCCTGCCCCCCGCCCCCCTGGATCTGGGAACACACAATATCTCTGAGTCTTATTTCTGCTTCTGCCTTCTGGTCTCTTTCTCTTTCTCTGTCTCTCTAGGGCAGTATTTATGTGCTTCTGTGTGTCTTTCCTGAAGTTGAGGGCAGATATTTTTACAGAGGGACTTGGGAAATGAAATGAGGGGCCCCTTGAAGGATTATGGTATATGCTATTAGAAGGTGCAGGAGTTTAGCAGATGATGTCAGGGTTGAGCGAAAGATAGGGGAAGCAATTTCACTTACCTCCAGGAGGGAATGTTTGCATGTTGTCATTGTAGATATGTGGAATATCTGTAAGGTGCAAGGGAGGCTAGAGCAGGAGGACCCCTAAACCGCTGCCCACCTTCCCTTCTCTGTTCTCAAGTCCATGAGCTCCGCTAAGGGCTAGGTCCCTGACCCCAAAGACCCCACTGAATCCCCTGCTCCACCTCTGTTGCTGAAAGAACTCTTTTCTTCCTCTGTAAGTCCTAGCACAACACTATTTTCTACCTTGCATCCTAGTGCTGGTATCTGGTCTGCTTCCTCCATTGGCCACAGACTTCTGGAGAGCACAACATGGTGCTTCTTCATCTCCCTGCCCCACCCCCCAGCTAACACAGTGCCTAGCACGCAGGTGGTGCTCAGAACCCAGGGGCTCTCTCACTCCCTCTCCAGAGCAGCCCCCGCAATTCTGTCCCTGGCAGCTGGGGCCACAATATAGTATACTCCAGCACTCCTTCCCTGGCTTGCCACCAGAGGGGACCAGGACCCCTTAGTAATTCTTGCCTGAAGGCGAGAGCATGCCAATGTCTGCTCACCCCACTCATCGTTGCCTTTCACCATCAGTTGTCTCACTCGAAAGGCCAGGATGCAGCCCTTGGGAATGGTCACGGCCTCCTTGTGGTTTATGGATCCCTAGGGTCAGACGGTGAAGATTGAGATATGGGGTGAGAGCAGGGCATGTGGAGGGGCAGGCCCCAGCCCCTCTGGGGAGATAAGAAGTTGAAAACCCTTCTTTTATGTCCCTGATCACCTGTCCACCCAGTCTGGATCGATGGGATTCACTTCGAAGCCCTTCAGCATCGTCCCTCTGACAATGTGTATCTCTCTTCCTGGTTCAGGCACATGAAGGAACTGGATAGACCTGCCCCATCACCTGCCCGGGCATCTCGGTCCCACCTGAGAGTTTCCATAGGCCCCATTCCTTCTTCCTTGTCACCATCTGGCCTGTGCTCATCTCCTTCAGGAAGCCTTCCATGACTAACCCTACTCTCAGTTCCAACTCACCCCTTGAATATTGATACAAACTAGGTTTAGGTATGTAGAGCATTGCTTATTTATATTGAATCTTCTGGGGCTGTGTTCTCGTGGCTTTAACCTGTGTGTCCTCTCCATGAGACCAAGAACTTCATGAGATTAGGGATGTCTCTCTCCTGTGCACTGGGAGCACCATGAGGGATGACCCACGACTATGGGTTTCCCCTTCCCTGATAGTTCCCTGTGGCTATCTGGCACAGGCAGCTGCCCACACAGGGCACCCTTGGCCAGAGAGAGGATCTGTGTCTGGCTGACAGGGGCCTGAGTCTTGAAAAGAAGGAAGAAGGAGTGGGTCGTTTTCAGTATCCTGGGTTGGCACTGATCAGGGAAAGTTAATGTGTTCAATGCGGCCTCTAAGGAGAGACTAAATATAAGTGTGTGTGTGTGTGTGTGTGTGGAGAGAGAGAGAGAGAGAGAACCAGAGAGAGAGAGAGAGGGAACCAGACCTGTAGTCCCAATGGGGCGAAGAACGGGAGGGAGAAGCAGCCCTCCGCCTTGCCGGCTCTCTCCAAAGTGACCTCCTGCACGGTCTCCACCACCTCCATGACCACGTACAGGTTCTCCCCTCGCTCTCGCATCTCCTTCAGGAATGGGTGCTCGGCTGCCAGCTTCCTGGGGCAGGAGACACGTGAAGGGATGGGTCAGAACCTCTCCCAGCCTGGGCCATCACGCTCTTCTCTTCCTTGGTCATTCACAGGATCGAGGCATGGTGGCATCAGGAGAGGGGTGAGGACCAAGGCCGAAGCCCAGCTGTCCCGCTTCCTGGCAAGGCGGCCACTCTGAGTCCAGGGAGCCTCATCCATAAAATGAGGATAATGACACCTCCCTCCAGGGTTGCTGAGAGGAAAACTAGGAAATCATCTGGCATGGCTCCTGGCCTGGAACAGGACTCCCTGGTTGCTCCTTCCCTCTGCCTCAGGGCGCCTTCCCCTTTCTTCCCTCCTCCCTGTTCTTAGTCCTGTTCATTTCTCTGGGGCCCTTAGTTCCCATCTCCTACCCTCTCTCCTGCTATTAACACCAGTTCCTCCTCCTCACTTGTTGGCTTCCAGAAACATCCTTTAATCTTGCCACTCCCTCAAATTACCATTCTGTTTCTTTCCTTCGCTTCACTGGCAAGTATCTCAAAAGATGCGCCCATACACACCGCCTTTACTTCCTCACGGTCCACTCCTAAATTTATCATTTGGTGTCTATCCCACTCCTTGACTCGCACCCACCAAATTCACAGACCTTCCTTCACTCTGCACAACATTGACCCTGCCACCCAAAGCCTCCCAGTGACTCGGTCTTCTCCTGGCTTCCGTCCCACTCTGCCACCCTGCTTCTGCTCTCCCAGCTTTCAGCCTTCTCACTCCTAGCCATTCTGTCTGCGTCTCCTGTGCTAATTTCTTAAAGTTTTACATTCTCTTGAGATTCTGTTCTCAGTTCTCTGCTGTCCGGATTTCCTTGAACATCCCCTCCCCACACCCCATTCCTTTAGTTTCCATCCATAATATTTATATATTATATGGCCCATCACCCCACAGGGAACTTCACCTTGACTTCCCTCCTGAGCTCTGGGCCCTCATCGCCGACTGCCTTAAACATTTTCTTCTAAAATGAGATATAATTGGGGCACCTGGGTGGCTTAGTTGGTTGAGCCTCTGGCTCTTGGCTTCAGCTCGGGTAATGATCTTGGGTTTGTGGGATTGGACTGCATTTTGGGTTCCAGGCTCAACGTGTGTGTGTGTGGGGGGGGTATCTGCTTGAGATTCTCTCTCTCTTCCTTACCTTTTACCCCTCCCCCCATTTAGTCCCTCTCTTTCTCTAAATAAATTAATAAAATATTTAAATAAAATAAAATAAAATGAGATATAATTGACCTATAACGTCATGTTATTTTTAAATGTACAGCGTATGCAATGTGGTGTCGTTAACTGGTCACTCAGCTAATGTGTCACTGGACCACAAACTCAAAATGTCCAAGAGGAGCTCACAGTCTTTCTCTGCAAATGCTTCTTCTAAAGTCTGTCTTCTTGTTTCTGTTCATTCATCACTTGGGTCAAATCTCAGAGTTAATTGTTTAACATTCTTATATATTTAATTATTTATTTTAACAAAAGTTTTATTTAAGGTATACAACATTTTTAAAAAGTTTTTTTTTTGTTCGTTAGTTTAGGTTTTTTTGTTTTGTTTTGTTTTGTTTAGGAATCTGTATACCAGACGTGGGGCTTGAACTCATAACCCCAAGATCAAAAGTTGCACGCTCTTCCAACTGAGCCAGCCAGGCGCCCCACAATGTGTTTTGACATACCTCGACACAGAGAAATGATCGGTACAGTCAAGCTAATGAACAGAGCTAACTCCTCACACAGTTACCATTTTGTGCATGTGTGGCGATCTGCTCTCTTAGCATATTCCCGTGGACAGTATAGAATTATTAATGCAGTCATAGTGTTGTCCCTTGGATCTACGTCAGTGTCATCTCTGACAAAACCTTCTCCTTCAGCCTGCAATCAGTCAAGTCCAGTCCATTCTGGCGCCCCAGAGGTGTCCCAGCCCCGACAGGTTCCTCCCTCTTTATTCTGACTGCTCTTCCCAGGTCTGGTTGTCCTTTTGCATCTCAGACAGTGGAATGGTGTCCTTCCTGTCTGCCTGCTTCAAAGCCCTGTCTCTCACCCTCTAGCTGCCACACTTCCTCCATCTGGCCAGATTAATCACGACACATCAAAACATCCTTGGGGTCCCCCTGAAGCCTATAGAATAGTTCCACATCCTTGACCAGGCACCTGGGTCCTCCATGATCCAGGCCGTGGCCTCTGCCTCCTACTTACTTCACTCCTACCCCTTCTCCTGCCAAACCAGCTCTTCAAGTCACCTGGAGGACTTTAGATTTCTCACCCACGTGCCCTTCTAATGACCTTCTCCCAGACCTCATGTTCAATGTCTACTCATCTTTCAAGGCCTGGATCATGGGCTGCCTCCTCCGTGAAGTCCCCTGTCATTTCTCCAGCCAGAAGTCCCTCCAGCTTGCCACAAAATCCAGGCAAAGTCTTTCTAGGGACTACCTCTCACCTTGGATTATAGTTACTGTTTTACAGATTTTTTTTAAAACAACTCCTAGATTGTGAGGTTCTTGGACAAAGACATTCCAGTCCACCCTGGCACCTAGTAGGGTGTTTTGCACTCCTTTGAGGCTGTATGAATATTTACAGGGTGACTTTCCAAGCACCCCAGCCCTTCCTTGCTGCCTTCCTTCTTTCAACCACTATATAGCTACTTAAAAGTCAGTTGCCCTGGGGGTGCCTGGGTGGTTCAGAGGGTTAATCCTCTGCATTTGGCTCAGGGCATGATCTCAGGGTCCTGGGATTAAGCCCCACATGGCTCTCTGCTTAGCAGGGAGTCGGCTTCCCCCCCCCCCCCCCCGCCTGACTCTCTGCCTACCTGTGATCTCTCTCTGTGTGTGTCAAAAAAATAAATAAAAGCTTTAAAAAAAAAAAGTCAGTTGCCCTGGCAAGCCCCACATCTGAGGTCCCTGGCATTGGCATGGCATCGGCCACACCCCTTGTGCTGCAGGGGCTGTATTCCCGGAGCCTCCCTGGTGTACGTGTGGGACGGGGCAGATGGCTTGATTTATGGGAGCAGAACACTGTGCCCAAGTTGCAGTAGGGAGCAGATAAGACCCTTTCCCTTTTATATTCCCTTGGGAAGGAACCCTAGAGATTTTCATGGAGCCTCACCATTTTTCAGGAAAGAAAACTGAGGTCCTAAGAGGAAAAGTGATTTTTCCAAGGTCACATGGCAAGTTAATGTGAACACATTCATCCTCGTGTGTGTGTGTGTGTGTGTGTGTGTGTGTGTGTGAGAGAGAGAGAGAGAGAGAGAGAGAGAGAGAGAGAGAGAGAGAGAGACAAGGGGAATGGTACTGGAATTAGTGGAAAGATGGGGGCATTGGTTAGGGGATGGCCCAGATGCACGCATGGGTCACCATGGTCATAGTTG
>PITA01013694.1:0-14285 GCA_004023965.1 Spilogale gracilis | reverse complement strand
AGGTTTTATTTATTTATTTGACAGAGAGAGAGAGAGACAGAGAGAGCACAAGCAGGGGGAGGGACAGAGTGAGAAGGAGAAGCAGGTTCCCCACCAAACGAGGAACCCAATATGGGGCTCCATCCCAGGACCCTGGGATCAGACCTGAGCCTTCACTGACTGAGCCCCCAGGTGCCCCCGGAATGGTCATCTTTAAGAGCTCCCCTGTGGTGACCGCATAGGTGAAGCTCAGTGTGAGGGCCCTGCCCTTTAACTCAGGGCCCAAAGCACCCTGTCCAGGTGCCACCTACCCCATCCTAGTAGCCCCCCAGCCCTGCCACTCTCACCTCTCCTGGTGTAAGGTCTCCAGAGCCTTAGGGGCCACACTGAGTGTCTGGACCTCCAGAGTACTGCTCCTGGACAGCCCGGCAGTCCCCGTGACCTTGACTGTCTTTGGCACATCCACCTCTCCCTCCACTCGGGCATCCAGCATATTCTTAAAGCTAAAGTTCCCAGAGTCTGTTGGATCTGCAGGAGACAGAAGACAAAGGGGGCTGGGCTGAGAGTCACCCCTCTTCCCCCACCTCCTGGAAGATCTCCAGGCTATGTGACACCAAAGCACATCGGACCAGAGGGAGCTTTGGGTTCCTCCCCGTAAGCCAGGGCCTGGCCCCCGTCCATCGGGACCCACCCCACGCGAGAACTGACCTGCAGGCGAGCTGCCGGCTTCCAGCACATCTAGGAGCGTGTAGTCAGTACGGACATACCGGGCACCCCAGAAGAGTGTGCTCTTCCTCTTCCTCAGCACCAGACAGAAGGGATGGAAGCGCTTGAAGTCGATGAGGCTGTCGAGGGGTGTCAGGTCCCCTCTAGGGTTTAGCTGTCTGGCCAGGGCTCGGGTGACATTTTCAAAGATTGTCATTTTCTCTGTGGGGTGTGTGGGGGAGACAGGATACGTTGGGGGACCAGGACATGCTAAGGGCCCCGGCGAGAGAGACCACCTGACTCTGGGGGACGGAGTGCCTTACAGATGCCCGGACTCTGGAATGTCGGAGCCAGAAGGAACCCAAGGAGCCTTCCCTTTGTGAGGGAAAGGCAGCCCCAAGAGCTGAGACCACTTGCCGGAAGTCCCACAGCTGGTTAGAGAAGCCTGGCCATCCCTGTCAAGGGCGCTTTGCTCACCCTTCACTCATGTTCTTCATGGAGTTGGAGCCTGGCTGGGGCATTTCATTCGTGAGGGAAGCTAAACTCCTCTCATGCAGCTCTGCCCAACTTGTCTTCCTCCAGAGAACTCTGCAGACTGGTACCGGGGCTCTTCACCTGCCCCATTGCCCTTTCTTTGGGTGGGGTCACTTCCCCGGACCCTGTACTTTCCTTGTGCCCACCCCCTGGCTCCTGGCTCTGGGCAGACCCACTTCCTCCAGGTGCCACCCAATATGCCCAGGCATTTCAGTCTTACCCTTGGCCTCTTCTGCTTCTTCTGCTTCACTTCCTCCCAATCTAAAGAATCCCTATTCACCCCTTTAAGATTCAGTTGGGGTCACCTCTTTTGTGACTCCCTTCTCACTCCCTTCAGGCAGCTAGTGACTCTATCCTGTGTCCCCAGAGAACTTTGTATGCGCCCTTCCGAAACACCTGCAAACTCATGTCGTTTATGTTGTGATCTGTTCACCTGACCCTCGCCTACTCGACTGTGGCCTCCCAGAGGGCAGGAAATGAGCCTTAGTCATCTCAGCAGCATTGGCACTGAGCACAGTGCCTGGTGTGGGCCTAGAGCCTGCCAGATGCATGTGGAAAGAATGATAAGATGAATGAATGAATGTGGCCCTGGGAGACATATACTCAGGTGAGAGGGCCTTGGAGAATGTGGGGTCTGCAAAAGCCTGAACTTCAGAGCCTCAGGTCTCTCCTTCAAGGTTCAAGTCCAGGTTCTTTAGCTGGGTGGCCAGCCGTGGGTGGGAGAGGACACATCAGCTAGCCTGGAACAGCCTTGCCACCCCCATGGGCACCTGACAGTCAGGGAAGCGGGAGGCACATACGCAGGTGCATGGGCCACCTGCCAATCACATGGGCTCCAAAGTGCCTTTTTCACTCCTCATTCCTGAGTGGACCAGGATGGGCCAGGACAACTTCCAGGGGCCAGCCAGATGCCCGTGGAAAGGGATCAGGTAACTTCTGTCTCTTCCTTACCAGGGAGGGGCTCCCAGGACCACATCTCCCATCTCCCCCCAAGGCTTATGAAGACACCTACTCTCCTGGGCTCTAGGGGCCTCCTAGGCCCTTCCCTTCCCACCCACGTTCTTGTTCATCCTTAGAACACCCCCACCTCCCCTGTGGTCATCAAGCTCTTACCAGACAGCAATCTCAGGTCCTGTCCAGCAGCCGGATGGGAGATCAGGGCCCAGGACTCGCTTAGTCTGTAGGTTGAGAGAGCTACTGTCCCTCACCGGGACGGGCCACTGCTTTATGTCTCTCTGGACGCAAGGCCGTAGGCTTCCAGGGACCCCGCCTGCCCCGGTGACCCCACCCCTCTCCTGCTCTACTTCCAGGAGAACAGCATCAACCTGTTCCACACGTGCCCTGCCTCAGGTCCTGGGCCCCAGCCTCATGAGGGCTGAGGGGGCGGGGAGTTGCAGGTGGCTGCCAGCGTGGGTGGGGGAGCCAGATGAGAGGCAGGTGGCCACTGAAGGTTGGCTCGATGGGCGGAGAGGAGAGGAAGGAAGGTGCCTTTGGGAGAGGGGCCAGGGAGAGGCAGTGGGAGGTGTGTGTGTGTCTGTATGTGGACGCGTGCTGAGGGACGGCATCTCTGTTCTGTCATCCTCATGGTCACCGGGACACATCTAGGATTCCTAACAAGGCCTTGTGGGCGTGATAAGGGCACAAGAAATCCTGTGTGTCCACAGATTCCAGCAGAAAGCAGGACCCACACAGACCCACACAGGCAGAGTAGAGTGCGTGGCCAAGCTAAAGGGCATGCTTGCCTTGGAGTTGCTCTGAAGTCCGTGCCCGATAGGAATTTTAAAGGACACTTTACACACCTGGTCATGTTTCTAGATGACAAAATCAAGACAGTTCCAAGCAAGACTCCTATACTGTGGGATCAGCAAGACCCCAACATATCGGACAACTGATCTGTCTCCATGCTCTAATTTTGAGTACCACTCATCGAAAAAGAAATGCAGACTTGAAAACTGTGAAGAAGGGCGCTTGGGTGGCTCAGTTGCTAAGCGTCCGACTCTTGTTTTTGACTCAGGTCACGATCCCAGGGTGGTGAGATCGAGCCCAGCATTGGGCTCTGAGCTGGGTGAGGAGCCTGCTTAGGATTCTCCCCTCCCTCCTTTCCCTCCGTCCTTTCCTCTTTCCATTCTCTTTTTCTATTTTTAAAAAATATTTTATTTATTTATTTGAGACAGAGTGAGCAAGAGAGAGCCAACTGGCAGGAAAGGGAGAGGGAAAAGCAGACTCGACTCCCTGTTGAGCAGGGAGCCTGAAGCAGGACTTGATTTCCCAGGACCTTGGAATCATGACCTGAACCTAAGGCAGATGCTCAACCAACTGAGCCACCTAGGCACCCCTCCCCCCCCGCAACCGTCCTCTCTTTCTGAAAAAGAAAACCATGAGCTGAAGAGAAGTTAGATCTTTTCTGGAGGTTTTCTTGAGGGGCTGGTGGCAAATGCCAAGATCAGACCACCCCACACTCAGCAAAACTCCCTAAAAACTGAATCGTACCTCTGTCTCCAAAGTGTCATTCAATATGACAGAAACTCTCAAATCTCTCTTCTCTGTGTCACAAAACAAAACCTCCTGGGTCTCTGGTTGTGTATCTTTTGGCTCAGCTTCCTTCCTATCCCCCAGGCCCTTCTTGGGTGACTTTCTAGTACTTCCTCCTTCAGTAGCTCCAACCAAGGGCTTGGATGTGTGGGAAGGCTGTCATTAGTCATTCAGTCCCTGCCACATGGGCGGATGTATGCAGAAATAGGTGTGAGTGCTATATTTGTCCCATCTCTACCTGTCTCTTCCTTTCTGCATCTTAATCAGTGCTTTGATGTGATGCCACTATCATCAAGCATATCGTCCTGGGCTGTGCAGTCTCTCAGCCTTTAATCAGCTCCAGAGAAGGGGGCCCCACTCCCCACCCTCCCACTGGCCCACCATTGCCTCACTGAGACTTTTGGGAGTTTCCCACTGGTGTCTACCCTCTTTCCATTGGCTGTAGGCCAAAGTTTCCAGTCCAGGTCATCCTCCAAAGACCTGGAGACTGGTGACTTCGAGAAGCCACATGTTTATCTGCTCTCTTTGAAGACCTCAAAAGTCCATGTAGCCAGCTTTCTCCTCTCTGACCCAGGGGTTTTGCTCCTTTCATTTCTCTCGCCCTCCTTCATTCACTCTGGACTCTACCAGGCCTGTCCTCATTCTCCTTATGCCACCCCATCCAAACCTCTGTCCCATTGCACCATCCTCCCAACTGCCTAATGACATTCCAAGAAGGCGGCTTGGAGGGTTCGAGGCAAAGAAGAAATAAGGGCTTGTGGGGTCAGCCAGGTTGAAGATCTTGTGCTTTTGAAATAAAAATATCCATGTCAGTCTTGTCCCTGTGCTGCTCCTCCCGCCCATCCAGGATACCCCATTTTGTTGTTACTTCTCTAGTTCCCCTTCCTCTTAGTCTTGGACATAGGCCAGAGAATCCCTTTAGAATCCAGAGGCTCCTTCTCCTACGCGTCTTGGTTTACAATCAGGGGAATCTGGGATATAATTTAAATTGTGCTGGAAGAGATTTAATTTAGACTAAATCAGAAGAACTCTTTGGGTCAATTAAAAGTGCCTTATTGAAAACAGGAGGCTGGGTGGTGCATGGTGCTGGTGTAGACAGCAGGCTCTGCTCTCTATCTCCCTCTGGTGGTCACTCTGGGGAGTTAATGCGATAATCACCTCTGATTATCGAGCTTGTAATTTGTGTACAGTTGCTAGAAAATGTGGATCAGGGAAGGGAGCTGATCTGGGGGAGGAAGCCACCTGTTCTCTGGGAACCTGACTGTCTCTCTGACCCATAGAGTGCACTACAAACGTAAACATTGGGACAAGCTGTTATTTCTTTATCCATTTTCCTTTTATTATTGTTGATTTTCTCCTTAGGAAGGGACCGAAGAGGACAGGAAGGGAATAGGCTAGTGGAGTTCAGAAGGATGTAAGATACTGATCCTGGCAAGAATGGGAAGAATCTGGCACAGACATACTGCCAGATCTTCTCTGAGTAAAAATTCAGGGAGGAAGATGGGCTGGAATGGAAGCATGACTGTCTGGTGGAGGGAAGGAAGAACATGCCCCAGAAGCATCGTAGTTTATTTTCCTATGGGAGGGTGGAAGTTTTGTGGCACAAATTGTGGATTGTGAGCTATACTTCCATAAATTCTCCTTTCTGAACCAAGTAAAATCCCCAGAATGCTTTCTTTTTTTTTTTTTTTAGATTTATTTATTTATTTGAGGGAGAGAGAGAGAGAGCACGCGTGCAGAGGGAAGAGGCAGAGGGAGAGGGAGAAGCAGACTCCCTGCTGAGCAGGGAGCCCGATGTAGGGTTTGATCTCAGGACCCCGGGATCATGACTTGAGCTGAAGGCAGATGCTTTCTTGAAGTGTCCCCCCCCCAAATCCTTTCTTATTCCCTAAAATACTTTGAGGTTTCTTCCCAAATTCTCAAATCAGATTTGGAGCCCAGAGACCTCCAAACTCCTGGCTGAGTAGACAAGTCTTGTGACACTTGTTCTACTCGAAGTCATGCTGAAGAACTAAAGAAGTGTGTCAACCTTCAAGGGGTCAGTCCTTGCTGCCCCCAGCACTCCGCTGCCAATGCCTCTACCCACGAGGTTGGTATGGGCAACGAGTACACTGCCAGTTCCAGCCCAAATACAGAGATGCCTCCTTTGTCAGCTGATTTCCTCCCAAGCTCTTCCTGAGCCCTGGGGAACAGGTGTTGGAGCCCCTGTCCGCTTCACGGTTGATCAAAGACAAGCTTTCCTCCTCAGCTATGATTGCTAGGCCCCTCCTTATGGGACAGAGCCCCTAGATCTTTGTAAAAGATACTGGGTCTCAGATGGAGCCTTTGAAGTTCTGCCTCCAAGAGAACTTGGAGCCAAAGTACCTCTCATTTTACCAGCAACCTTGGGTCTATGCAAAGACCCACTCTGCTTTCCCTTGTCCTGGGGAAAGGGAAAGCTAGGTGTTCTTCACCTGCACTTGAAGGATGAAGAGGGTGGCATAGAGAGCACAGAGTGATGACAAGGCATTGTGCTCCCTGGTATAGAGGGGTCCATCCCCTGGTATGCCAAGGCTGCAGAGTCCTACTGGGGCCCGGATCACTTTCAGCTCTGATCTGAGAGTCCCTGAGCAGCTTGAAGTGAAGACAGAAGAGCCCTATTTCCCTCTAGGTGAAATTCTAGTCCAGAGAGTTCTCCTTCTGCACGATAGAGTATAAATATTATGGGATGATTTGCATTTGGGGAACCACCAGCCTCAGAGGTGGTCTGCAGTAAAATTTTAAATTCCAGCCCCTGCTCCCACCCTTGACCCCGTCTGCTCATTAGTGCCAGAGTTGAGCAGAAATAGGCACAGATTAAGAGTCTGAAGATGTGAATTCCATAGAGAGCTCTGCTGGGAGTCCGCGGTGTGGTGCCTTCCTTTCTCTGGGTCAGAGACATCATCTGTGACTGACGGGGTAGAACTGCATGAGCTCTTGCATCCCTTCTAGTTGTCAGCCGTCACACCTGTCCTACAACCCCCAGGCCCCTCACCAGCTCTGTCTGTCGGGAAGGAGCTCTTTCTGCACAGACACTGCTAGTGGAATAAAATTCTTAATAATTTTAAGCAAGAACTCCTGTAGTTTTCATTTTGCACTGAGACCTGTAAATTACATTGCAGGTCTGCTTGGTATCTTTGGACCTAAGCCAGGAGACCAGCCAGTCACATCAGGGAGGAACCCCATCCCCACTCCGGGATCCTCACCACGCAGAGCCTTTGGTAGGTAGACCATGTACCCAGCCAGTATGGGGTTCACTAGAAGTCTCCTGCAGTCATTCAGAAGACTGAGTCCCCAGCCCTGCCCCTCAGATCCCCAGGATCTCTGGCTCACTAAGATCCAAGGCCCCATCCACCTGGCAGAGTATGGGAAGTCATCAGCTAGGTACTCCTACAGTTGGAGAGACAGAGAAATCCCTGAGGAGGGGAGAGTTCTCCCGGTTCAGAGAGAAGACTCCGTTTGAGCAGGGCCCCAGTCTCTCGCTTTGTTTAAAGAAGCCTCCCTCCGGTGCGCTGAGATCTCCCTGGAGCTGCGCGCGGGTTACTCCCACCCAGCCCACAGGCGCGCCAGCCGCATTTAGCCCCGTCCAGGCCACCGAGCCCCGCCCCTGCCTTACTAAGCCCCGCCCGGGTCCCACCCCCGGCTCTCACAGTCTAGCCCCACCACTCCAGCCCGCTTTGGATCTCCCTTATCACCCCGCCCCCGACCCGAGAAAGCCCTCTCGCCCCGCCCCTGCCCCGCCCCTGCCCCGCCCCGGCGCCTTCGCCCCGCCTCCGCTCTGGCCCCGACTGCCGCAGCACGGTGCCTTAGCTCGCCGGCCGCTGTCCCGGGTCAGGCCTTTCAGCGCCAGCCGCTCCTCCTCCACCGCAACCCACAGCGCCTGAAACTCCGTTGCTCCCGGCTCAGGCCCAGACTGGGTGCAGGACAGTAGGGACCAGGACCCCGCTCCATCTGCCGCGACAGGACTTCATTCAGCGGCTTCCCAATCCCCAGGCACAGAGGCCCTCCCTTCTGGGTCTTGGCGTCCTGTGCCCTCTCTCAGGTACCCCTCCCCAGGGGAAGATGATCAGGGCAGGTCTGGTGTGGGGTGCCCGGGAGCTCAGCTCCTTACAGTAGCTCCCAGGGGGCACTGAGGATCCTGCAGAGGGCAAGGAGACGCACGTGGTCACCGTGAGTGGCTGTGACAGAGGAGCAGGAGAGCCTCACTGGAGCTGTGGAAGAACTGAAGGCAGGGAAACTGGGCAGAGGGTGGAGCTGGGAGGGAAAGCCTCATCTTGGGATCCGAGTTGCCTGGCACATCGTAGTAACCCAATAAATATCGAATGTATGAACAGGCTTGTGGCATCTCTTTTGGGAGCTGGAGGCCTCACTCTGCTTGTTTTTCTGCCTTCCTGGTTTGGGACACTGTTATCACAGGCAGCGAGGATGCTGGTGACCAAGTCCCCGCAAGATGAGGTGAAACACTAGTCGGAACTCCTCTTGTCTAATGGGGGAGGTGCAGCCCTCCTGTCGGAATAAGCTGTTGGGCTGCTTCTGGTTTTGAGGCTGGTATGCCCTCCCTCTGTAGGAGAGCTCAGTGTTGCTCTTGAAATGTCCATGTGCGAGCCCAGGACAGGAAGGGTGGTGGCTGCACCCCAGCCCGTGCTCCATAACTCCTGGGTACCCACAGTTGGCTCCCTGTTCACTTCCTTTTGTGAACTGCTGTAGGTCTTGGTCTCCCCAGGTTCAGAGCTCCCCAAAGAGAAAAGATCCTATTTTTTTCCATTTGTCTGGGAGTTCCCTGAGATTTAGGTTCGTGTCTCCCCCTCTCAGACTAGGAACTCCCTCAGGGCTGCTCCAGGCTTCTGCTCCGCAGGGCTGGAAGAAATTGGTGGTGCGAGGGTTGAGTGAAGAACTTCTCTTCTCCCACCCTACCTACAGACTGCCGGCTTCAGGAGGCTGCACGTGGGTGCCAGACCTCCCGGGTTCTTCCGGACCAGATACGTGGCCGGGCTCTCTTGGCTCCTGGCCTCTTTGCTCCTGGTTCCTGCACATTCTGGTGGGAGTGTTGCTTCTGACGACGTGCATCTGTGCCAGCCAGAAGTGTGAGAAGCAGGCAGCAAAAATGAAACTGTCCAGCTGCCTACTTGGCATCTCAGAACACAGGTCCCATGATCTTTGGCCCCTGGTAGAGAGAAGCATGGGGGAGAAACCGGTTATGCTACTCCTTCCTGCTGGCCCAGTGGGCAAGTACGACCCAGAGGCCAGGGTGCAGGGGGAAGGGCTTAGGGGTTCAGCCACCATTGCTCCAGGCGGGAGCATCTCCTAGTCTATGGAGTCTCCGCTCTGCCCAGTGTCCTGTAATTCACTGAGCTGAAGCTATAGCCTCTGATGTCCCCCTCCCACCAATTTCTGACTCACGGACTTCCAACTGACTGGGCGAAGGGGTCTCTCTCTGGCACTTCCCCACTCCCCCATCTTCTGCTCCCCTTGTCCTGTCTCTCCCTCTCCTGCCCTAGAAATCAAGAGGGAAAGGAGTTTGAGCCAGAGGGGACCAGGGGGAGAATTAGTAGATCACTTTTACTATCCAGGGTTCTAGGAGCCCTTCTGACCTGGGTTCTAGGCAAGATTTCCCTCCCTGGATCCTTTCCTATCCCGAGCTTACCTGGGGGAATTGGTGTTAGGTGTCCAGATGGGGGAACCAATTCTCTGCAGATCTTAAAGATGCCGTTTCTGTTCCTCAGGATGAGATGGGCACAGATGATAGTCTCAGGGCCCCACCTGTCCCAGAGCCTCCCCGCCCTGCAGGTCTACACAGTCTGTTTCCTAGCATCCAGAAAGACGTGTCCCAGCCTGATTTCAGGAACAGGTAGGTGAGCAGAGAGGGACAGACAGTGGTAGGGGAGAAACTGATGGAGGGTTTGATAGGGTTGAGGCCAAGATTCCAAGGCCCAGGCCAGGGTGTGGCTGGGGTGGAGGTTGAACTGCAGCCTGAAACTTCCCACACCCTCGTTCTTTCCCCACCCCTGAGCATCCCTGGGACTGGGGAGGCTCATGTCTCCTGAGAAAAGAGGATGGGGTGTGGGGGCCCCAGGTATTTCTGAGACGAGTCAAGTTGAAGCTTCTTGGTTGATACGAGGGAGCTTAGCCTTGGAGTGGTGGAGGGACCCTTGGAGATGGCAAGAGGAGGGGTGGGGGTGTTGGAGAGGAGACAGGGAAGTTCGGGTGGGTCAGAGGGACTAGGGAGGTGATGGGTTCCTCTTTGCTTCTCCTTGAGTGGCCTCCCCATCTACCCCAGGCTCTTCCCCACACTCAGTGGAATCCTGGTTCAGTGGGTTTATCTTCAGCTTCTATTGGGGTTTCCATGAACTTCTCCAGAGTGGCTGTTTCCTCCCAGGAGGCCACATGGCTGGATCATCCTACATGGGGGCAAGGGATGGGGTGTATTGACCCCTTTGGTCCCTTGAGAAGCCCATTTGGTGATAGAGATATCTCACAGAGCCCCCCTCCTTTGGCCAACTTGGTCTCCACCACTCCAGGAACTCTTTCATTAACTTTGAACACATCTAGTTTCTCTGTACCTCCGCTCTCAGACTCCCCCTGAGAGAAAAGACAGATTGCTAAGAGGGGAACAGTTCCCTCTCCCTTTGCTTCCTCTGCCCTGTCCAACAGGCTGGAGGTTGCCAGCTGATGACTGATGCCTGGACATTGCCCTCCTACCCTCCTCCCTCTTTGTCCTCCCTCCAGCCTCCTCCCATCCTCCATTCTGGTTCCATCATCATTAATTCATAAGCCCTGGCATCCCTAGCAGATAGACTCCGGTGTCAGGAGCTGGGAGGTAAGAGGGGAGAGAGGAGATGGTAAGGAGCCTTCAAAAAAGTGACTTTATTGAGTTGTCCAGTGATATTCGGGGGGTGGGAGACCTCCTAGCCCCCATACCCCTCCAGCTCCCAGTGATCTGTCTTCCGCTCAGACATAGAGAAGACCACTCTTCTCCCCAGGGAAAGGGTTTAGAAAGGCCATCACTGTATTAAGGAGAGAGCAGCGAGATGGTGCATCTCTGGAAAAGGAAGCAGGGCCCCCTAAGCCAGGGGGGCCCCCAATGGAGGGAAGAGGGAGAGGAGTCTGGGGCCAAGAAAGAGGCGGGAAGTGGGGGGAGCTTCTCAGGAGAGGTGGAGAGAGGAGAGCAAGAGCCCACAGGGCCCAGCCTCCCCTTGTCTCTCTCTGCGCCCTCTACTTCAGCCCCGACCCTTCACACCAGAGAAGTCTCATTGCTGCCCCTACTTTCCAAGTTGTTTGCCTCCTCTCTGCCTTTGTCCAGCACTTGGTAGCCGGCGTCCTCTTCTGCCCAAAGCCCTTCTCGTTCTTGAAGAGTTGGTTCAAACATGCATACAGTGAAGCTTGCCGATCACTTTGTTCTCTGTGTTCCCCTCGCCTGCCCCGAGCTCTGAGTGGGCGCTGTCATTCTCTGTCCTGTTGCCCCCCACCACTGAGGACTGTGGAGCTTTGGGTCTCTGAGTCTAGCACAATTCAGGCACAGAGTAGGCACCAAAGATTCCAGGCAACACAGAGGGTGTTAGTTGAGAGAGATTGGGTTTTTAGGGGAGACAGAGGGGAGGAAGGGGATGGGATTTGGGTGATGGGATGGGGCTGCAGAGGAGGCAGAGAAGGTCAAAGGAAAAGAGAGGACAGAGGGGGAGGAGGGTAGGCCAGGTCACCAGAGGGGCCTGGAGGGGTGGCCCCGGTCCTCAGACCACCGTGCTGAGGGTGGAGGAATCCTCGGAGCGCACGGGCAGCACCGGGGCCTGCTTGAGGGGACGTCGGGTCTCCTCCCGGTTCTGCCACAGGTAGTGGGCCAGATACACCCCCACGAGTGCCAGCCAGCCCCCCATGGTGACCAGCAGGGCCACATCAGTGCTCCGCTGGGCCCTGCCCCGCCCCGCCCCACACAGCTCTTCCTGCCCCGCCAGCGGCAGGAACTCCTGCCCCACGAAGTCTGGGCGGGCTCCGGGGCCGCACACGATGCCTGTTCCAGTGCCCGGTGCCAGCCTCACCTGCCTGAGCACCTCCTGGAGGGCACAGTCACAGCGCCATGGGTTGGCGGACAGATTCACTTGGATCTGCAGGCCCATGAAGGCCTCTACAGGCAGCGTAGCCAGCCGGTTGGCAGAGAGGTCAAGGTGACGCAGCGTGCCCGCCAGACCCCGGAACGCGGCCCCCGAGAGGTGGGCAAGGATGTTATGGGACAGGTCCAGCTCCTCCAGGACAGACAGGTGCTGGAAGGCTCCAGCTGGCACCGAAGCCAGCCGGTTGGCATCTAGGTAGAGCTTGCGTGTATCATTGGGGATGCCGGTGGGCACCGCGCTCAGGCCCGCCTGGCTGCAACGGAATGTCTGCTCACCAGCTTCTTCGGCCAAGTAACAGCCCTGAGGAGGTCCCCAGGGACTGGACGCTGTGCCACCTGGGCCTATGACCAGCAGGAGAGACAGCAGGTGACTGGCTGATGGGAGCATGGCCAAAAACTGGCATAGTCCTGGAGTAGGAGCTGGGGAAGAAAAGCCCCACAAAGAAAGAATGAGTCGAGAGAATTCCATTTCCCACTGCCAGCTCCCTCTTCTGGAGGTCCCCCATGGGGGTTCTGTGGGCTGGGGCCTTCCTTTGGGTGTTCACTCAGGTCTGGGTGCCTTTTGCTTCTACTTTGAGGTTTAAGGTTCTAAGAGGTGCCCTGGGCCTGAGATTCTTCTCGCACCTCTTTGTTTCTGGAGGGGTTCATCTATGAAGTCTCTTGGTCTAAGACCCTGCTGGTCACTCTGGGTTTGGGGACTTCCATGTCTCTGCTTCCACCCATGTACTAATTTCTCTTATTGGAATAAAGTCTTTCTCTGTCCGTACACCTCGGTGACTGTCAGGTGGGCCCCGTGGGCACCAGAGGGCCAGGCTGGCACTCATATGAAGGAGACAAGGAAGACAGCGAGTGGACCTCAGAACATTCACATAGGCTAGGTGACTAAGTCCTGCTTTCTATGCCCATCTCCCCCCTTTCCCTGGAGCACCCACACCTCTGCCTGCCCCAACTTTACCCTCTGTACCCCACTCTTCTTCCCTGCTCCCCCAACCTCTCACCCCTGTTGGTGGGAGAGCCTTCTCCTGTGTATCCTCTCCCCAGAAGTAGTCTGTCTCCCTGCTGCCCGATTCCAGAGACCGGCTTCCTCCTCCAGAAACCTTGTGTCTTGTAGCTGCTGGAAATAGGGGGCTGGGGCCTAGGAGTATTTGGTTTCCTGGCATGTGACTCCGGGCCCCAGGTGTCAGATACCTGAGCCAGGGCCTGGCCAGGAGGGGCCAAGACAAGGCAGATCCTGGACCCTGATGAACTCAGCCACGGGGAGACCAGCCCCAGTTCCTTTCTCTGCCTCAGGTTCTCCTCCCCAGGCCTTGGCATTGCCATCTTCTGTCCCTCTTCTCTGAGCAGGGACTGAGACTCTGCCTTCTAGAACCTCTGCTGCTTGGCCAGAGCCTGGCAGAAGGATCAGCTTGGCAGGCCTGGGGTGGGGATGTGGGGGCAGAATTGGGGTGGGCCCCATCCACTGCCTCCAGTAGCCATCTCCCCCAATTCTGTCCCTTCCCCACTCTCCTTTTCTGTCCTTGTACCGTGCCCTGGGCCACTTTCTTCTGTGGTAAGTGAACTCCCCTCAGTCTTTTCCTTGGAAAACATGTCTTTCTCCGGAGGACCTCATTTCCCAGCTTCTCCCAATGCTCTGGTGCCCAGAGCTCTCGCCTGGTAGAGGGCACCATGGCTCAGTGTTCATTTCTCCTCTGCACTGGTTGGTAGATGACCCCTCCAGGAGTTGGAAGGGATTCTTCAAGGTATCTGAAGTCTGATATGGTCCCCTCAAGTTTTCCTTTTCATTTTCTGTTTTGGATTGGAGCTGACTCTGGTTGTCTTTGCTGGAGCCCTGGGCTCCCAAGTTGGTCCTTTTAAGTCTCCCTCATGTCTGGGAGCTGGGGAAGCCTCATTCCCCAGGGCCTCTTGCTGTCAGCCATTGTCTGTAGCCCCTGCAACCTGTTACAGTATGAAAGAGAACTGGGGAGTGGGGTGTCACAGGACACAAAGGAGGCTGAGGTCATATGCTGTGGAGACCCCTCTTTTTTTTTTTTTTTTTTTTAAGATTGTATGTATTCATTTGACAGAGAGAAACACAGCCAGAGACAGAATACAAGCAGGGGGAGTGAGAGAGGGAGAAGCAGGCTTCCCACCGAGCAGGGAGCCCGATGTGGGCGATCCCAGGACCCTGGGAATATGACCTGAACTGAAGGCAGACGCTTAATGACTGAGCCACCCAGGCACCCCCGTTGAGACCCTTCTAAGAAGGAAAACCTCCCTGGATTTTGTAAGAGACTATGAGTGACCAGAAGCCAACACACAATTTCAGGGACCAGTGCAAAATGAAAACATAGGGCCCCTTGTTCAAAGACTGTTAAGAGTTTGGAGATGACAACAGCAGATTGGGCAGGACTCTTCTGAGTGTTGGGCCTGGGGC
>PITA01013693.1:0-56509 GCA_004023965.1 Spilogale gracilis | reverse complement strand
TACAAGAGCACGCCTGAAAGCAACCTATCGGGCATACTTCCCCTATCCCTTGCCTATATAACCCCTTCGTGTTTTAATAAACTTTGCAGCTTGATCAGAATCCTGTCTTGCTGCCATTCTTTCGCGCCTCCTGTCCCATCCCTTTCATCCGTTACAGGTGTCTCGGCGGACCCGTTGACTGCCTCGCGGGCCGAGGCAAAGTATTTTATTGATAGTGAAAGAAAATTTAAAAAGGGCACCTGGTGGCTTAGTTGGATGAATGGTTGACTCTTGATTTCAGCTCAGGTCTTGATCTCAGGGTTGTGACTCCAAAGCCCCCTTTGGGCTCCACGCCAGGTGTGCCGCCTACTTAAACAAAAAAAAAAAAAAAAAAGAAAGAAAGAAAAGAAAAGAAAAGAAAAGAAAAGAAAAGCTATAACCTAGATTTTTTTTTGAGGGGAAGGAGAGGGAGAAGATTGCAGAAAGAAATATTGTCATAACCATAAGAATTACTCTGTTTCTTAATTTGATTTTCTTAATGACCAAGGAAGTAAAGATTTTATTTTGGTTTTGTACCTTGTGTATGTTTCTGTGTGTATGTTTCACTTGAGCTTAAAGTTCCTTATTCAGGTCAGGAGCAGTGAATTCATTCATCCCCTTCACTAAAAATTTAGACAGTGTCTGTGGTGTGCCTGCTACTCTGTAAAATGCTGGCTAAAACAGAGTCCCCTCTAGTCGAACCAGAAGATCACAATAAATGATTATAACGCATTGTGACAAGTGCCACCGTAGTGCCTCATCCGAGTTCATTTTTCTGGCCTCCTGTTCCTGTTTCAGGAAATGGAGGCATTTATGGGAGATGTTCTGAAGGGAATTTCCCTTGGCTCCTCTCCACGTCAGAGGGGGACATTTCTTTTGAAGTGTCTCTTATTATTGGAAGACAGAGCTATCCAGAAAGTCACTTGCAGAAGCCTTGGGCAGTTGTAGTGGAGGGAGGGAGGTCAGGATTATTGTTCTGTTGCAATTAATTAAAGAACCCTGAGAAGGTTCCCTAACGCCAGAGAGGTGTGCCATGCATATGAGGCCAGGTTTTGGAGCGTGGGGTTTTGTTTTCTCTATAAATATATAGAGATGCAGCAAGGATGTTTGAAAGTCTGATGTCAAATGGCTGGTGACATCAAACCAAAGCCCTCTGTGTTCGGGTGTGTCCGGCAGCTCGAGGCCTGTGTTGTTCACTTCAGGGGCTTCAGAGCCCTCTGGAACCTGACGTTCTGCACGTACATGTGGGTCCACACACACCTTGACAAGCTGACCCCGGTCCTCAGCTGAATACAGTCAAACATTCAGCAAGTGACTTGAAAAGAGCCTTGGTATCTGGAATGTCAGGGAATGTGGGAGACAGTCCTAGTTCTAAATTCTAAATTTTCAGAATCTCTTTCAAACCATGTGTCCTGATGAGTCAGGGCTCATGAATATATGATCTCCACAGGAATATTAGATCTACTCAGTATTCTTCTCCTGGCACATGAGACACGGACTCGGTGGTGGTTCTTAGCTACCCCGCAACCCTGCTTTTCCCTTCGTCCTTGGTGGTCCCCATCCGGGGGCAGCTCCCCTGTGCAGGACGCCCTTGTGAACTCTCTCCAGGCTGAGCGCTCTCGCTCCCTTCTTGATGGCCCTCTTTGACCCCAGACACTGCAGATGGGCGAAGACAGGGCTGCAACCAGAAGTGCTCTGGACATCCTCCCCATTGCACAGTTTCAGGACCCCCAACCCACATTCGCCATGTGTGGAAACTGAGCGAACAGTCTGGAAGGCACAGGTTAGGCATTCCTACAATCCTGTGTCCTACTCTGGCTGTGAGTCTCAGTGTGTGCCCTTGAGTACGACCTCCTCTGTGACTCAGGTCTCCTCACTGTGCTGGCTTCATGGCCTAGCTGTAAGGATGAGAGGCATTCATATATGTAATTAGAACAGGGACTGAAAAATAGGCTGCACGTAATGTAAGTGTGCTTTTAGTAGCATGATGACTGTTAGGATAGTGAGCGAGCCGTTACCATTAAGGTAAGTGCTCAAACGTTCCCAGTGGGACACACATAATGACACACAGGCTGGGGAAGTACCTGGGCATTGGGGAGGAAAGAAAAGTAAGCAGCTCATTTTTAAAAAGCCCCAGGGCACCTGGGTGGCTCAGTCGGTTGAGCCTCGACTCTCGGTTCCTCTTAGGGGAAGGGCTCAGGTTATGATCTCAGGGTCATGAGATGGAGCCTGGAGACGGGCTCCAGACTCAGTGCAGAGACTGCTTGAGATTCTCTCTCCCTCTGCCCCTCCCCCTGCTTGCACTCATTCTCTCTCTCTGTTTCTAAAATAAATAAATAAGTCTTTAAAATAAAAGAGACCCAAAAATCCCACAAGGAAACAAGTAAAAAAGACCAGAGCCCTGTTTACCCTACACTATGCAGTGCAAATTAATGCCGAGGGCTGTCAGGACCCTGCTGGGTAACATGGGGTGGTCTCAGCCGCTCACATCTGTTCCAGAGCCAGGTCTTGCGTCGTCCTGGTCCCGGATTGCCCTGCCACCCCCTCCCCATCAAGCTGCCAGCTGTCACTCTCTACTCTGACTTAGAGGGCAGGCATCTTAAGAATCAACACAGGGAATCGGGGCACCAGGGTGGCTCAGTTGGTTAAGAATCAACACAGGGAAATCCACAGCCAAGCAACACAACTTTATCGAATGTCTTTTCTCTTCATACTCGGTGGCATGAGGTTCTTTCCTGGAAGTTGTGGGTCCTTTTCGGCAGCCCCCTCTTTCATTCCCCTGTCAGTTCCGTAGGGGCCATGACATGCATGATGCAATTTGGCTTAGAATTTGAGCTTTGATACTTTTACCCAAGAAATAATGTATTTCTAAATATTGGCCTTTAGTTCTACTATTTGAATCTGGATGATATGCTCATATACTTCCTGTCTATTCTGATTACTGGTAACTTGGGTGATTGTTTTTCAGGTTGTTTTATTTTACTTAAACTCTAACCTTCTTCTTTGACCCTTGAGTTATTTTTTTCAAGGGATCAGCCAATTTGTGTTTGGTTGTCTAGAAAAAAAAAAAGGTGTCTTACAGCGATTAGATAGGGCCAACTTGCTTTCAGAAAATGTAATTTTCTTAAGATACTGGAGCATGCTGACTTCCTTTCTCTGACACAAATATCATGCCTTATCTAGACCTACTAATGAGATTAACCTAGAAAATGGACCTGCAAAACAGAGAGGTTTAAACTTTGACGTTTATCCCTTTAAAAAAAAACTCTGTGAAATTGTAAATTAAAAAAAAAAATTATCTGTGCTAAAAGAGTGATTGAATAACATTCATACATTTAGAATTTCAGGCCAAAAAATACAAAAAGAAAAAAAAAAATTGTAGGGAACCCCAGTTCGGAGAAAGTAAAAGCAGTTTGTGATCAGGAGAGGCCACTAGGGCTCGGCAAGGCTCACACTGGCCTCTGATGGCACATTCTAGAAGGCACGGCATCAGGCAAGCAACGGACAGCTGCCTGATCACTGTCACCTTTGCCACCATCCCTGGTCACCTTACAACATACCAAGTGCGTATAATGAACATGTGCCCGTTTTCAGGAAAGTAGAAGTTAGAACTGCAGGTGGAAAGGGAAATTTCACTCTTATTCTGATGTTGGCCTCAATCCTCTGATCTGTTTATTACACAGAGCCTTCTTCCATTCTAGACACCATCACACGTAGGCATGTATCACCATTTACTGTACAGTATATTGTGTCTTATTTATTTTCTGTCCCTCACCATGAGAACCTAAGCACAGGGACGGTGGGGTGTTTTGTCTATTTTGTTCCCCGCTGTATCTCTGGTCCCTAAGATGGCGCCTGGCACATAGGTGGTGCTCCATAAATATGATCGAGTGATCGTGTGAGTCCCTCGCGGCTCCCAAACCAAACACCACTCCCTCTAACTTCCAACAGAGAACAGAGATGCTCATAGTTCCTTTTCTTAGAGTCACGAGTCTTTTGAGCCCAAAAAATGAGGAGGTCATCTAATCCAATCCCTTAATTTTGCTGATAAAGAAGTGAAGGTCCAGAATATCAGCAAATTGCCCAGGCACATAGCAAATCAATAAAATAACCAGGAGTAGAACTCAGGACACCTGGCCCACTGCTCCTTCCCCAAACTTTCCTTTCCCACTGATTTCACTATACACTCTTTCACCTGCTGGAACAGCAGGGACTTGCTCCATCATAACCTCACAGTCCTCGGGGTTCCTCTTAGGGGAAGGGCTCAGGGATGCTGAGCCTGGGAGGATTCCTTTGTTAGTGACAATCCCAGGGACGGGATTCGGCAGTGTCGAGGCCTCAGGGTCAGCCTGTGGGCCTTCAGACGAACACACAGTATTCTCCTCTGTACCCTCCGTCAGGTCCTAGCTCACACCCCACCAATTCCATGATGTTTTCTCCTGGGAATCCAGCCCACCGGATTGTTGCATTTCTCTGTGGTGCTGAGATAACATCAAATGCCTTTAGAAGCCAATGTGGTAATGTAAATGGGGAAAGAGCCCAGGGCAGGAGCCAAAGCCCAGGATTGCTAGACCTTTCTAGTTTGGGAGAAGCCAAAGTTTCCTGTTGTCACTGGTCTCTACCTTTTCACTCCTGCCTTTCAGGAATTAGTAAGAACAGTGATTTCCAGGGGCAGAGGCTCACATTCTCCATCTTAGACATCATCTCTCCTCTGTGTGCCTCGCCCATGCAGCTTGTCCTACAGGCTGTCCACACCACAGCTGACGGGGTCCTATCAGAATGCTTGAGGGTGGGCACAAGCAAAGTGACACTTCGAGGTGAATAGGCAGAAGTCTCCTTACGGCCCTCCTCTTGCAGACCCAAGAGAAGTATCAGTCCCGCTCAGGAAACTGCCCTTTCACTGTCTTTCCATCTGGCTTCCATCAAGCTGGGTTTCCTAAGTCCTTTGGAGAAGGGGCTCTTTCCTTTCTTCATCCAGGCCTGCCTGCTTGCCTTTGGGCTGGAACTGCTGTTTCTTCAGCCTCATCTCTTACCAAGGCCACTGTTGCTTCTCCCTCATTCTCTGCCCATCAATGGTCAGAAATGAAATCCCAGAGAAGTCTCTGCCAGGACGTGAGATGGCCACCCTTGCTGGAACAGCTGTCCCTTTGCCTTCCAAGCCTCATCTTGGGCCTTCTGGTTCATTCTTTCACATTCTTCCTTCCTTTGAAAGTTTTGCCCCAAGCCTATTCTCTTAGCACCTCACCCTGGATCAACTTCTTCAAAATTCCTTTGGTTTGGGGAAAAAACCATATTCCATTTTCCCCCCCTCTGTGATTTGATAATGGAATTGAGGGCTTCTACCTCTTTGAACTATGAATCTCCTAAGGAGCATATGAAAAGCTGCCACAGTCATTCCCTGAGAAGTTTTATCTTTCTCTTATCAGTGATAGAACTGTAGGATATACACACTCACTATATTTTCAAAAAACCCCTCCTTGGGTAGTTTTTGACATGTCAGTCCCTTTGTAAGGACATCTGTAATGCAGCAAAGTGTTTATTTGTCAACTAAAAATTTACAAATTACTCGTCAGGAGCTTTTCTGTGTTGACATCTGTGGGCAAAATCAGGTAATAATTACTAAAGATAAGACTAAGACCACCACATTCTAAGGACCTAGAGCACCACAAAAAAAGGCCCTGCAATTTATCCCAGAGAAAAGACTTTCTATGGGTAGGAGAGCTAAGTTTTAGACCTAAAATCAATGACATAGCAGGATAGGAAGATGGGATTTAAAAAGCTCTGCCAGAATTAAGAAGACTAGCTGTGGCCACGGGGAAAGATATAAGTGACAGATTCAAGAGGCATTTCAGAAACATCATTGATGGGATTTCAAGTTAGTAAGGAAAAGGGAAAAACTGCATTTTATGGTGAAAACTTAAGATAGGAGAAGGAAAGGGAGTGATTTGAGAGCAGAGAGGATGCTCTCAGGTGGAAGCTGCAAATGGTTCTGAAGTCCTATCTCCAGTGGCCTGCCCCTTCTGAGGTCCCATGGAGCTCTCACAGACTCCTGGAGGAACACATGGACATTCTTGATGACTGAGGCCACTCCCTTTTCTCTGCTTGGCAAGCATGAGGAACATAAGGAATTATGATGTGACAACTCTTTGCCAGACTACTTCTACCCTGTTTAGAACAGGCTGCCCTGAGACTTTTGATAATATCACTGCTAGAATGAAAGGGCAGAGCCTTTGTCTACTGGAATTTATGTTCTCCCATAGTAATCTGGAGATTCAAGAGCTAGTCAACTTTTCAAAAAGAAATATGGGGCATTAAAAAAAAAGGAATTATCAACTGATGAAAGTAATAGAGAAAGCAAATATGACTCCCTATGATCAGCCTCAGATGGTATCAGACCCTGGGCCAACCCATAGCAAACTTCATAAATTTAAAAATAATTTTCTAAATGTTTATAAATCCAATTTATTATAATATTTTTAAAAGGGAAAAGTCACTGTGCCCCCTGTTATTTAAAGTGATTAAACTAGATAATCTTAAGGAAAAATACTTGTCAATAACCTTTGAGTCTTCGGCATTGTACCCTAAAAACACAAGGATTTCCTTTCCTCAGTAATTGACCTTGACTTTCAAAATGGCATTATTCTTACTCTGAGAATCATCTCTTTCTGATTGAGATTCTCATCTGGGCTAAACTTAGCTCTTTGTTAGCCATTGTTTCTTTAATTAAGTTGGGGGTTTTTTTTTTGTTTGTTTGCTTGTTTATTTTGATGTTTTTCTTTACCTCAGCACTCCCACTATTCCATTCATACACTCCTCTCTATCCTCCCATCCCACTGGAGATATATGCATCCATGCTCGGCCTTCACTTGGCCACACTTATGGACTTAATAGTCATAATGTGATATTTCACCTTTATTTTTGGAGGATATAGAGTTCTAGAAGAATAACTGCTCTTTCTGTGCTTTAAAAATGTTGTTCCATTTTTCTAGCTTGTATTATTTCTCATGAGTAGTCTGCAGATTTCTCTTATCTGTCTCTTTTGTCTGGCTGTTATGAATGTTTAAATTTTAGCTCCTATTTCTGGTGACTTGAATATTGATGTGATTATCTTCCTTGGGGTTTGTTGAACTTTCTGGAGCTGTAGGTTTATAGTTTTCCAAAAACTTTACAATTTCTTGGCCATTATTTTTTCAAATTTTTTTCTTTCTTCATCTCTTTTTTGGACTCCAATAACATATGTTAGGCTGCTGATTATTGTCACATAGGTCACTGAGCCTCTGAATTTTTTTCAGCCTTTTTCATCTCTACTCCTCAGTTTGTTTAGCTTTTCATCCATCCTGTCCTATTCTCTTTATTGATTTTGAGCGTCCTCTTTCTGTAGCTCTGGTATCCTTTCACACTCAGATCTGTGGCATCTTTTCCCCCCACTTCCTCTAGATCCTCCATATTGTTAAATTGTTTTTAAAAGAATGACTGATTTGAATATCATAGTTTCTCTTCCTTCTCTTCTCCTTCTGTTTTTTTTTTTTTTTTTTAAGATTTTATTTATTTGACAGAGAGAAATACAGCCAGAGAGGGAACACAAGCAGGGGGAGTGAGAGAGGGAGAAGCAGGCCTCCCGCCAAGCAGGGAGCCCGATGTGGGGCTCGATCCCGGGTCTCCAGGATCAAGACCTGAGCTGAAGGCAGTTGCTTAACCAACTGAGCCACCCAGGCGCCCCCCCTCTTTGGTTTACTGACATCATTATCTTTGCTTAGTTTCTTGTTTCCCAGCCAATTTCCACAACATATATTGCCCAAAATTAATCTTGCTAATGTAAAATCAGATCATATCACTTCCCTATTTAAAAATCATCCATGGCTCCTCAGAGCCTAGAGGCGAAATAAAAACTTTAGTTTTTCATTCAAGTTCAACCCCAATTTAGTCACAGTCTTGCTCTCTTATCATGTTTCTTAGTACTCCCATTTATGTATCCTAGCTTCAAGAAATTAAGAAATATTGAGAGGCAGAGCGGGGGTTGTTGGGGGAAGGGGAGAAAAATGAAATAAGATGGGACTGGGGAGGGAGACAAACCATAAGAGACTCTTAATCTCAAGAAACAAACTGAGCGTTGCCTGGTGGTGGAGGGGGGAGGGATAGGGTGGCTGGGTTGTGGACATTGGGGAGGGTGTGTGCTATGGTGAGTGCTGTGAATTGTGTAAGACTGATGATTCACAGACCTGTACCCCCGAGGTAAAAAATACATTATATGTTAATAAAATAAAATAAAAAATTAAGAACTATTACTGAGAACTTAAAATGGATGCTTTGAAGAGGCAAAGCCCTCAGATTTCTTTCTTTGCTTTGTCCATTCCATTGCCTCTGTTTGAATGTCTATAGCAATATTTCATATGTCCAAACCCAACGTATGAATCAAAATTCACCGGGATGGTTAACTTCTGTATGAGATCTTTCTTCCCTCCATTTAAAAAGTTTCTTTCTGACCACTGACAGCTTTGGCAGTTGATCTATCCATATTGAGTTGGAAAATAACACTTGAATTATAACCTTGCATTATAGTTATTTGCAAACATATACTATATTCTTGCATGTCCTGATAAATTATTTTCCTGGGGGGAGGATTCAAATTCAACATTCTATTCTTTACATCCCTTGCATAGCACACTGTTGACTCTTGATAAATATTAACAGAATATATATTTTACTTCTCTGAGCCTCATGATGCAATCATCTAACACTATAATTTTCGTTACAAATAAATACATTGCTTACTAACAATCATTTACATCTAGTATTTTTTCTTCAGTTTACTTTTTAATATTCACAGATATTCATATGCATTATGGAAAAGTTATAATGTGACATTATTCTTAATATGATCTTTATATTTTAAGAAGCTTGAAATAAAAACAATCAGAAGATCTGGAAGCCTACAGGCTCTCTTCTTAATCATGTATCTTGGCACTGAGAGTTGCAATATGTTGCCACCTATTAATTAAATTTGTTCTCTAGTGAATTAGCCTAGAGAGAGAACATTTTCTTTTAAAAAAATGAACCAAGTAGGGTAAGGAGGATAATAAGTCTAGGAAACCACTCCGGTAACCAGAACCTGTGGTGTAGCAATGTCGGGGCCATACAATTTTCCCAGTGGCTGTGAGGCACAGAGGCCAAGAAAGAACATGCAGATCTGGCTGGAAAATCACCACTAAAATGTTACACTGCTTCATAATATATTAATGAGTAATATTGAACCAAAAGGAACAGTCAATTATGAGTTTTATCAGAATGAGAGTATTAGCTAGAGATGAAATTTTAGAGATCATCTAGATTCTAGAATATCACTATCTATTACTGCACATTCTGGAAAAAATGCATGCACACACAAAATTAGCCTTAGTTCTGATTTGATTCAGAACACATTTCCTCATAATAGGTTAAAAACAATGCATTTTAGGAAGAGTTGGCAATTTGCTAAAAAATTATATAAAAAGTTAGTGACAGAGATGTAGTATCACTGCAAAGTGTCTCCAAAACTCAAGCCCCATCCTGGGTTTTATCCAACACATCTTCTCTCATGTATAGTATCTAACAAATAAAGTAGTTTAATTTTACTTGAATAAAACTCATTTATGTTTTTGCTCTTTAGAAGGAAAATGAAATCAAGATCTAATGTCCTTAGTGTCAGGCACTGTGCCAGGTCCGTTCCTGTATGTGACTTTACCTCTACAACAACCAAAGATACTATCTGTACTTTATATTTTAAAAATGACCATTGGGGCTCCTGAGTGGCTCAGTCTATTGAATATCCAACTTTTGATTTCAGCTCAGGTCATGACCTCTGGATGATCAGATTGAGCCCCACATTGGGCTCTGCATAATCAGCACAGAGTCTGCTTGAGATTCTCTCTCCCCCCTCCCCACTCTCACAAACACACTCTCCCTCTAATAAACAAATAAATTCCAAAAATAAATAAAATAAAAAATGATTCTCAACAAAGAAGGCATTAAGGGAACATACCTCAATATCAGGCCATATATGAAAGGCCCAGAGCTAATATCATCCTCGGGGGAAAAGCAGAGCTTTTCCTCTATAGTCAGGAAGAAAACAAGGATGTCCCCTCTCACATTGTTATTTCACATAGTACTGGAAGTCCTAGCCTCAACAATCAGAAAACAAAAAGAAATAAATTCATCCCAATTAGCAAAGGAGAAGTCAAACTTTCACTATTCACAGATGACATGATACTCTATGCAGAAAACCTGAAAGACTCCACCAAGAATTACTGGAACTGATACATGAATTTAGCAAAGTGGCAGGATATAAAATTAACATACAGAAATATGTTGCATTTCTATATACAAATAATGAAGCAGCAGAAAAATAAATCAAGGAATTGATCCCATTCACAATTGCACAAAAAAATCATAAGATACTTAGGAATATACCTAAACAAAGAAGCAAAAGATATGTATTCTGAAAACTATAGGACACTTATGAAAGAAATTGAGGAAGACACAAAGAAATGGAAAAACATTCCATGCTCTTGGGTTGGAAGAACAAATATTGTTAAAATGCCCATACTACTACTCAAAGCAATCTACACATTTAATGCAATCCTTATCAAAATACCACCAGAATTTTTCACAGAGCTAAAACAATCCTAAAATATGTATGGAACTACAAAAGACCCCAAATAGCCAAAACAATCATGAAAAAGAAAAACAGAACTGGAGGCATCACAATTCTTGACTTCAAGGCATATTACAAAGCTATAGTCATCAAGACAGTATGGTAGGGGCGCCTGGGTGGCTCAGTTGGTTAAGCGACTGCCTTCGGCTCAGGTCTTGATCCTGGAGACCCGAGATCGAGCCCCACATTGGGCTCCCTGCTCGGTGGGAAGCCTTCTTCTCCCTTTCTCACTCTCCCTGCTTGTGTTCCCTCTCTAGCTGTGTTTCTTGCTGTCAAATAAATAAAATCTTAAAAAAAAAAAAAGACGGTATGGTAATGGCACAAACACATAGATCAATGGATCAGAATAGAAAACCCAGAAATGGACCCACAACTATATTGACTCATCTTTGACAAAGCAGGAAAAAATATTCAACAGAAAAAAGTATCTTTAACAAATGGTGTTGGGAAAACTGGACAGCAGCAAGCAGAAGAATTGACTGGACCACTTTCTTATACCATATACAAAAATAAATTCAAAGTGGATTAAAGATCTAAATGTGAGATAGGAAACCATCAAAATCCTAGAGGAGAGAACAGGCAGCAACCTCTTTGACCTCAGCCATAGCAATTTCTTACTAGACACATCTCAGGACAAGGGGAAAAAAAGTGAAAATGAACTATTGGGACTTAATCCAGATAAATATTCTGGACAGGAAACAAGGCAATCAACAAAACTAAAAGGCAACCTACGGGAATGAAAGAAGATATTTGCAAATGACATATCTGAAAAAGGGTTAGTATCCAAAATCTATAAAGAACTTATTAAACAACCAAAAAATAAATAATCCAGTTAAGAAATGGACAGAAGGCATGAACAGACATTTTTCCAAAGAATACAGATGGCTAACAGACACATGAAAAGATGCTCGACATTACTCATCATCATGCAAATACAAATCAAAACCATGATGAGATACTACCTTACACCATCAGAGGGGCTAAAATCAACAACACAGGTAAACAACAGGTGTGGTGATGCAGAGAAAGGGGAACCTTCTTGCACTGTCGGTGGGAATGAAAACTAGTGCAGCCATTATGGAAAATGGTATGAAGGTTCCTCAAGTTAAAAATAGAACCCATCAGTTGTATTTATAGGTATTTATCCAAAGGACACAAAAAAACATTGATTCAAAGGGGCGCATGCACCCTGATTTTTATAGCAGCATTATCAACAATGGTCAAATTATGGAAAGAGATCAAACATCCATCGACTGATGAATGGATAAAGAAGATACAGTGTTTGTATATATAATGGAATACTACTCAGCCATCACAAAGAATGAAATCTTGCCATTTGCAATGACATGGATGGAGCTAGATTATATTATGCTAAGGAAAATAAATTAGAGAAAGACAAAATGATTTCACTCACATGAAACTTAAACAAAACAGATAAACATAGGGGAAAGGGAAAAAAGAAAGAAAAGCTAAGCATATGAGACTCTTAACTATAGAGAATAAACTGAGGGTTGATGGAGAAGGTGGATGGGGGATGGGCTAAATGGGTGATGGGTATTAAGGAGGGGACTTGTAATGAACACTGGGCATTATATGTAAGTAATGAGTCACTAAATTCTATACTGAAAGCAATTTTACCATATATATTAACTAACTAGAATTTAAACAAAAAAATTGAAATATAGGGGCGCCTGGGTGGCTCAGTTGGTTGGGTGACTGCCTTTGGCTCATCGGGCTCCCTGCTGGGCGGGAAGCCTGCTTCTTCCTCTCTCACTCCCCCTCCTTGTGTTCCCTCTCTCACTGTGTTTCTCTCTGTCAAATAAATAAATAAAATCTTTTAAAAAATTGCAATATAGAAAACAAACAACAAAAAAAAAAGAGTAAGAGAAATTAAGTTACTTACCCAAATTCAAACAAATACAAAATAGGGCTCAGGGATGAATCCATAATCTTGCTTCAATCTAGTGTTCTTTCTGCTATGCCTTCTTACCTTTCCTTATGCTAAGCTAACTCTCTGCGGAAATTTTTTTTAATCTGGAAAATAAGGCTTATTTATATACTGCAGCAACTATGATTAAGTACATTTAAAAGGAAAAAAAAAAAACTTATGTAGAAGGCTTACTAACAGAATTGATCACGAATGTCTGGATCTGTCCTTACCCTTTTGATGCAACTTTTCCAGTTATTATTCCAATCAAGTTTACCTACCTCTCCTCTCTCTGTTTAAAACCCCAGCCCCAAAGCTGACCACACAGGTGATAAAACCATTTTGGAGAGGCACCTATCTCTCTCTATATATATCAAAAGTCTTACTACTTTGCTTGCATTTTGTCTCAATAATTCTAGTTCTACCAATTTATCCTAAGGAAATTAGTGCACAACAAACATCAGAAAATGTACCATGATTTATGTTTAAAATTGTTTATTGTGATATAAAAGTTATAAGACAAACTAAGTATCTAGCAATAGAAAAGTATGTATGGCATGTTTATACAATGTAAAATATTCAGCTATTAGGAATGATGTTGTAGACATATTTATTGGCACAAAATGTTCATGTTATAATTCATGGTATAATTTTTGAGCTGAACGTGATTGTATTGACTGACTTGTTTTCTCATTCTTTTAAAGTCTATATATTATGTAAGTATATTTTACCTTTCTTTTTTAAATTTTATTTTACCTACTTTCTTATTGATATGTGTCAATATGTGTCAATTTTTTCCTTTCTTTTTCTTTTCATATCATCCTTATATCCTTTGAAGAGTCCATACAACAGGGATGCCAGGGATGCCTAGGTGACTCAGATGGTTAAGTGTCTGCCTTTGGCTCAGGTCACGACTCCAGGGTCCTGGGATTGAGTCCCTTGTCCCACTCCCTGCTCAGTGAAGAGTCTGCTTCTCCCTCTCTCTCTGCGTCTCCCTCTACTTGCCCTCTCTCTAATGAATACATGAAATCTGAAAAGAGAGAGAGAGAGAGAGAAAATCCAGACATCTCCATGTTAGATACTTCTCTTCTAAATCTTTTTTCTTCATCCAAAGGAGGAGTGATCTATGCTTTTTCTTTCCATCACTGGGAACTTTTCTTACCTGGAATGTTACATTCTGCCTACACTATGCTAATAGTAAACCCCATGATCTAGGTCAGTCAGTTTAGCTCTTGAAATGTAAAGGAGAGATTATAAAACTAAAAACTGTTTTCCTCGCTCCACAAACCGTGTCTTCCTTTCCTTTCCTTTCTTTTTTCTTTTCCTTTCCTTCCCTTTCCCTTTCCCTTTTCCTTTTCTCCCTCCCTCCCTTCTTCCTCCCTTCCTCACTCCCTCCCTCTTTTCTTTTCTTTTCTTTTCTTTTCTTTTCTTTTCTTTTCTTTTCTTTTCTTTTCTTCCTTCCTTCCTTCCTTCCTTCCTTCCTTCCTTCCTTCCTTCCTTCCTTTTAGATTTTATTTATTTATTTGACAGAGAGAGAGAGAGCACAAGTAGGTGTTAAGAGAGAGCCACTGAATGGAGAGCCTGATGCAGGACATGAGCCAAAAGGAAATCCTTAACTGACTGAGCCACCCAGGCACCTCCAAACCTTGACTTTCAGACAAATTACTTGCTGTAATCAAGTGATGGGCATTAGGAGGGCACTTGAAGTAGTGAGCACTGTGTGTTGCTGGCAACTGATACTACAATTGTACCTCTGAAACTAATAATACAGTATATGTTCATTAAATTGAGTTTAAATTAAGAATCTAAAGAAAAAATTATATTTTTCAAAACAATTATATTTTTGAAGTCAAAATCTGAATATTGCCTTTCTTTCCCTTTATATACCTACTTTAAAATTCTATTTTTTCCCAAATCAATGGAGTCCTCTAGATGAATAAAAAATCATGTCATAGAATTTTAAAATGTTACCTTCACTAAATATTAACTTCACAGCTTAATTTCAAAAAGGAAAAGGATCTTTATAATGAGTTTTGCAATACAAGAACATGTTTTATCTTTTAAATCACTTAAGTCTTATATTTTGAAAAATGCTTTTTCATAAATATCTACACATTCATGATTACATATATTACTAGGTAGTTCGTGGTAGTGGTTGCTATTTTGTAACTATGATTGTTTTCATTTTATTTTAAAATTTTTCACAGTGTTTAGAAAAGCCATTTGTTTTTGTAGGTTGATCTTGTATAAGCTGCTTGTCCTTGTCAGCATATGCAGGCAGTCTTATCTCTTCTTTTTGAATATTCATTCCTCTTATTTCCTGTGCATTCTGCATTAGTCAGAACTTTCAAAAAGTAAGAAAATGTTGGAATATAGCACCGATACAAGATAACCCTCTCTCTCTTCCTCTCTCTGACTGAACTGTAAATGCTTCTAATATTTTACCATTAAGTGCAATGTTTCTGCTAGATACCCACTCAGGCCATAGGATTTTCTTTCTGTTCCTAGTGACTAGTGGTTTCATTAATTATTTATGTTTTTATCAGGAATGGGTAACATCTATCATTGAGATGATCATGCCTTTCTCCTCCTTTAATATTTGATCTAGTGAATTATATGGATTAATTTTCCAATGTTGGAAACTTCTTATATTTGTCAGTAAATCCTACTTGTCATGGTGTATTACTAGATTTAATTTGCAAATACTTTGGTATTTTTGTATCATGGTCTTGGTTGGTGACACTGGTCTATAGTTAGGAACTTGTCCATCAATTTATATGCTTTGGAATGGCTGTAACATAAGAATTATCTTTTCCTAGATGTTTTGGCATGGGAGAGAAGCAATTTATAGTCCATTATTTACAATATGATCTGGTTTTGAAAATATAAATACATACTTGAAAAATCTGGATGAACATTTCAAAGATTAATAATATTACCACAGAGCTAATTATGGTTGTTGTTCTCTTTTCTTTTTTCTAAACTATAATTTTTTACTTGTTTAGAGTGGATATGAATTTTGGGGGGAAAAACAAGAGTCATGAAATGTATATAGGTACAGTAACATAAAAAGCAGTGACTAGAAACCACCTAGTCTGGTAATATGCTTCCACGCCCTTTAAAAAAGTACACCTTGCATTGTTGGTTTGATTTCTTTGTGCCAAATCATCCTGTTCCCAGGTAACACATCCCTATTTCTAGAACTGTCTCTCCATATCTGTACTCATTTCCAACTTTCATCCTGGCTTCTTCTATTCTAACCTTTTCATAGACCTTCTAACAATATTGTCTTCATAGATAATATGACCTGTTTTTCCCTGATCTAGGGGCATCCCTTGTGTATGCATTGCCTCCTATCCCCCTTATTTTCCCATGGCTTCACTCACACCATCAAAACCATAATTTGCCTCTGGTTTGGGAGTTGATACTTGCTCTGCTAAAGGGAAGGGGGTTGATGAAGAGTTTCTGGGTTTCTTTTCCTTGGGTTTCTTGCAGGCTATTCCAGATACCAACTTTGCTTCACTTAGATAAATGAAACAGGATTCCACACTTGCCACTGGCTGAAATTTACTTTCATTTTTGACTTCACAACCAAAAAGGAATTTTCCCAGGTGAATCTATTGACTAAGGATGAAGTAGTTACAGAGTTCCTATTTATGCTCTTTCCAAAGTTTTCTCTTATACTTTAGAGTTAGGTTTCTCAGAAGTTGCCACAGCCATTTGGAAATAACCTAAGGCAGCAAATATCATCTACTTCAACAGCCTGTACTAGCTTGGGCTGGAGCATATTGCAGCTTGGGGAATCCTCCTCCTCATATCTATTCTTTCTTTATGGGCTACAGATACAGTCTGATGAGTAGTTAGAATGGCCAAATCAGCAAACATACTGCCACTATGGAATCTCCTTGGTCAAAATGGTGTTCTTTCCCATCAATGCACTTTTGCAAGTCTAACAAAGGTGTCTGACTAGGGGTACGGGAAATAGATCTTCCCTTCCCTCTACCTGTTTTCCATAATGTAGTTTTCGTCTTCGTTTATGTCTTATCTTTAGGGACCCTCCTCTGAAATCTAGTCTTGATCAAGTGGTTGGAAGGTTGTAGTTTCTTATGAGAGTTCCAGACAAAGTCTTCCCACCCAGGGTCATTAGCCTCACGTGGATGGCGTTCCAGAGTGACCATATTGTTTAGTGGTTAGGACTATGGAATCTGGACCAGGTTTCTTGGGTTCAACATGGGCTCCACAAATTTAATCACGTTTACACAAGCAAATTCATCCTTCTTCACTCTCTTTCTTATTCTGTAAAATTGGGGAAAATAATGGCTTTAGGTTGTTGGAAACAGTGAGAATGTGAATATAAAGCTCTTAAAAGTGTCTGGCTGTGGCAAGTCCTCAATAAATGCTATTATTATGGTTTGAGATGTGCTTGAGACAATGTTCAGAAGCAGTGGCTGCTGGCCCTGGGGTTTTCTTCCCATCTTCATTGCTCGCACTGTCCAAATATATCCTCTTTGTCCATTGAGTAATGCCACACCTGGTCCACAAGCGCAGTTTTGCTCTCTCTCCGTAGCAACTCCTGTTTGTTTGTTTGTTTGTTTTAACAACTATCTTGATGACACAGACAGAACATTTTGTTCTTGTGGTTCACCAGCCTCCTTATAGGCAAGGATCTTCTCTCCTTCTTGTGCCTTGTTATTTGTACTCAGGGTCACAGTCCAGCTCTCATTACCTCTTTTTTTCCCCTCAAAAGATTTATCTATCTATCTATCTATCTATCTATCTATCTATCTATCATCTATTTATTTATTTATAAAGATTTTATTTATTTATTTGACAGAGAGAAACACAGCCAGAGAGGGAACACAAGCAGAGGGACTGAGAGAGGGAGAAGCAGGCTTCCCACCGAGCAGGAATCCCAATGTGGGACTTGATCCCGGGTCTCCAGGATCATGACCTGAGCTGAAAGCAGCTGCCACTTAACCAACTGAGCCACCCAGGCGCCCCAAAAGATTTATTTATTTACCTTAGAGAGCACAGGTATGTGGATGAGTGGGGGGAGGGGCAGAGAGAGAATCTCAAGTGGACTCCCTGCTGAGCATGGTGCCCAACACAGGTCTTGATTCCACAACCTGTGAGATCATGACCTGAGCTGAAACCAAGAGTCAGATGCTTAACAGACTGAGGCAACCAGACACCTACTCCTTACCTCTTAAACTGTTCAAGGATACTCACTTCTTTTTTTTTTTTTTTTAAGATTTTATTTATTTATTTGACAGAGAGAAACACGGCCAAAGAGGGAACACAAGCAGGGGGAGTGAGAGAGGGAGAATCAGGCTTCCTGCTGAGCAGGGAGCCCGATGTGGGACTCGATCCTGGGTCTCCAGGATCATGACCTGAGCCGAGGGGCATCGCTTAACCAACTGAGCCACCCAGGCACCCCTTAATTTTTTTTTCTTCCCATACAAGCTTCCTTTCTAAATCCCAGCCATGATTTTTTTTTAGGCACTTTTCAAATACTGCGTAAATGGCTCTCTGTGCTGAGTTGTAGAATGAGGGCAGGTCAGCAGGAGACCTGTGTTTGGCAGAACTCAAATCAATTCACCCGCCTTTGTTAAGATATTTTATTATCCACAGAATTTATCTTTGGCATTTTCTTTGCTAGGTAAATTCATCACCTGCTTACTAAAGAAATGAAAAAGCTGAAACAATATTCTTTGCCAGCTCTTTTATGAATACAGTTAGTACTTTTCACAAAAAAGGATTTAATTTGAGGTCGTTCTATCACTGCCAGTAAAGAGGAGAGAAGTGGAGATTAAGGGAAAGAGAGGTAAGAGAATTGAGTGCAAGAGGGAACAGCAATACAGCATCTACAGTAAATTGCCCCCCTACAGAGGATGTGTTCTGAGACCCCAGTGGATGCCTGAAACTGCAGATAGTACAACATCCTATATATACTGGTTTTTCCTATACTTACATACTTACAATAAAGTTTAATTTATAAATCAGGCATAGTAAGAAATTAACAAGTAATAAAATAGAACAATTATAACTATATGCTGAATAAAAGAACGGTCTTTCTGTCTCTTAAAATTATCTTCCGTGTAACGTACTTACCCTTGTTGTGATGCTGTGAGATGACAAAATACCCAACACGTAAGACAAGCGAAGTGAGTGACGTAGGCGCTGTGACGTGACGCAGTGACGTAGGTAGGCGTTGTGACCCGAGGGCTGTGACGTAGGCGCTGCGACATGGGCGCTGTGACGTAGCATTAGGCGACCACCCACGTTCTCTAATTTCTGATGACTGGTCAGAAGGAGGAGCCGCTGCTTGAGGACCACAGGTGATGATGGGTAACCAAAACCCCTGAGAGCAAAAGCAAAATTGCAGATAAGAGGGAACTGCTGCCATTGTGTGCCTGGCATCATGGTCGGAGCCTCAGCAGTGTGGATGAAATAAGTAAGGTACTTCCACGCCTGATAGACGGCACTTCATCTCCCGGGGCTACCACGCACAGGTAAGCAATGAGACCATACCTCTGATGATTCTTGGTTTTGTTTGTTTTTTATCAGTGCTGTTTTTGCCCACACAATCTCCTGCAGTTTGTCGCATTTGGTGAAGCCACTAGCCTACGGGGGCTCCAATGTGGGTTGGATAATACATTGATAAATAAAACACCATAAACATCCGAGTGGTGAATTGCCCTGAGGAGTCACATAAATAGAGAATTTAAACGCGATCTGGGTAAAGAGGTGAGTTTCAGTCTGTCAGGATTTTGCAGTTTGAATTAATTTCCAGGTGTGCTGTTGGCACAGACTGAAAACAATGTCGGTTCCTTTAATCGAATTTCATTCTCGACTGCCCTTTGTGGTGGTCTTCAGTGTTGTTCACCAGTTATTCAAATTCTTCTCATTTGGGAATATGTCATGTGACAATTTCTCACTAGTGAGTTTAAGTGGAAGTGACATAAGTCACTTTCAAGTAGAAAAGTTAACTGGTAAGGTAAGAGCCTCCTCCAGAGCTCTGTGTTTTCTTTAGCCACAGTTACTGACAGTGTTCTCCATAGCAACTAATCTATCAACCTGGGCCCCCAAACACACACTGGAGAATAGAATGGAGTTCCCTGCTGACTTTCTGGGACCTGTAAAATGAGCTAGAAACAAACCTTTGTTATGCTAAAGCTCTGAGATGTCGGTGGTGTTTTACTATAAAATAATGTAGCCTGTCTTGATTGATATACTTCCCCATCTGAAATAGTAAGTAGACCTACCCCAAGTTATCCTATTGTCTTCATCCTTGTTCTTTGTGTTTCCCTTACCTGATTTATTCTTTCCTTTCTCTCTACTTAGTAAAATCCTAAGCCTTTTTTAAAGACCCAATTGAGAGAGTCTTACCTGCTTCAAAATGTTTAGTGACCATTTCAGTACTCAGAGCTGGGTCCTTTCTCTGAGTTCCTGAGGTCCTGTTTATAAGTGCTATGTGTTTCTTATTCTGTTGCTTTGCATGATAATTTTTTAAATGAGCACATATGTTCCCCCACTTAAATACAAACCCTTGAAACCATCAGACATCATGTTTATCGTTCACTGATCCCTCAAACCCCTCTTAACACGAATGGATTACCCACAGCATTAATGTGTTCATTTATCCAGTTGCCAACAAATATTTAATAAGTGCCTACTATGTGTATGGAAGAGACTGGTTAGTTGTTAAACCTTTTTGCTTTTCCTCCTGTGCACATAGCTAGACCTCTCAGTCTCTCTTATAGTTACATACAATCATGTGACTGAGTTTGGGCCAATGAAGTGGGGGTAAGAGTGATGTTGAGTGAGTTCTCTCTTAACATATCAAAGTCTCTTGCTTTCACTATCTTTTTCTTTACTGATTCTGGGACATGCTTAGAATTGACATGCTACTGATAGCAGAGCCTCCCTCAGCATGAGTCTCTGAATGAGTGTGTTGGAAAGAGCCACCATCTGTCCTATCCATCTACTGTTCGGAATTTGAGTGAATAAAACTTCCATTGTTGTAAACCGCTGAGAATGGGGATTTTATCTGTTATAGCTGCTAGCATTATCTTAACAAAGAGATTTGAAAGTAAGGGATTGTCATTTTAACAGCATGGTCAGGGTGTTCTCATTGAGAAGGTAATATCTGAGGAGACTTATAAGAGCAGATGGTGGGAGCCAGGCAGATACAGGGAGAAAGAATGGTCTAGGCAGAGAGAAAACAATGTGTGCAAATGCCCTTATGTTTCCCTGGAAGGTCAAGGATAGCAATTACCTCTGTATTACTGGAGCAAAGAATGGTGGATGAAGTAAACAAGAGGGACAGTGTTGCCAGGTTTTTGAGGGTTTGAGGGCCTTATGATACTATTTGAAGCAATAGACCTAGTGTTGTACCTCAAACACCAATTATCTCCTTTTCCCCAAGCCCATGTTAAATTATATAACTGCTCTTGAGTATCTTATTCTGAAGCAACTATAATATAAATGAAATGTCCTGATTATAATCTTTCATACCATACTTTTAAACTTCAAATTCTGGGGTGCCTGGGTGGCTCAGTGGGTTAAGCCTCTGCCTTTGGCTCAGGTCATGATCTTAGGGTCTTGGGATACAGCCCTGCAGTGGGCTTTCTGCTGAGTAGAGAGCCTGGTCCCCGCTCCCCCCAACCCCCAACCCTCTGCTTGCCTCTCTGCCTGCTTATGATTTCCCTTTCTCTCTTTCTCAAATAAATAAGTAAAATCTTTAAAAAAAAACAAAAGTATAGTTGTTCCTATTAAAGCAAAACAAAAAACTTCAAATTCCACCTTAATTTTCCTTGGCAGGTACAGCAAAATTCATGTGCCCATGTAGGTTCAGAAGAAAGAGTTCGTGCAGCTTGCCAATCCTTATAAATCAGGCCACAAGCCCAACTAAGTCATGACTTCTTCTACAAGAGCATGGAAGAACTTTTAATCAGTCCATACTTCATAGAAGCTCATAGGATGCTAGTGATTGCTGTCAGCCACCAGTGCAATGGGAGGTCAACCTGAGATGTCTCAGTATTTTATTCTACTCTGGCATTTGTTCCAACAGTTGTCTCTCCAGGTAAGCTTCAGGTCAAAAAGATAAGAAAATAGCTTTTCTTTCATTCTCTAAATATAATTAAATCATGAGGTTTGCTAGACATGGCTATTAGTATGTTCCTTTTCTCTTACCTTAATATCTGAATAGCATTAAGTTTAAATGGCTTCTTTTACTGTAGTTAGTAAGTGACGAGTAGTAGAATAATGAATGAGCAAATGCCACAGAGAAAAAATTTATGAAAGGAAAAAAATAAGTGGATATGTGGAAAATATTTAATTAACCCAGAAATAAAAATTGCATGGGTGTACCATTTTTTAGAATTTGTCACATTAGTAAAGTTTTAATAAAATAAATCATAATGATCCTTTTCTACAAACATAGAGGAAAACTTGCTCTATCGTACATTAGTGACATAATGTAAGCTAGAAAAAAAAAGTTAGAGAATAATTTTGCAATATATATTGGAATCCTTAAAAGTGTATGTATTTTCTAACTCTGCCGATGAGACGGTTTAAGATTAGTAATGCCCTGGTGGCAACAAACACATTCATCCCTAGATCTTGCTTACTGAATACAATTCTCCAGTTAAAGGAATCAAGAGAAATGATTGATTATATAGGGACTGAGTATGGAAAATACCAAATAAGAACCCTGGGACATCTTGTAGTGCCAGAAGTAAGGAAGGATAAACAAAAAACAAGAGCCAGAGAAAGACAAATACTCCATGGTATCACATCTATGTAGAATCTAGAAAAAAAAAAGTCAAATTCATAGAAACAGTAGATTGGTGGTTGCTGGGTTGCTATAGGAAGAGGTTGGTAAAAGAGTAAACTTTCAATTATAGGTTGAATGAGGTCTGAGTATCTAATTTATGGCATGGTGACTACAGTTGATAACATTGAATTATATAATTGAAATGTGCTAAAAGAATAAATCTTAAGTGTCTTTACCTCTTTCTCCAAAAAAGCTACTATATGAGCTGATAGATGTGCTTGTTAACTTGGTAGGAATCCTTTCATTATGTATGTGCATATCAAATCATCAGGTTGTACATGTTAAATATATTACAGTTTTACTGGTGAATTATACCTCAGTAAAGCTGGAAGAACAGAGAAGCGCCAATCTGGAAGAGTTGGAGAAATGTTGAGTTGAATTATAACCCAAAGAATAAAACTAAATGTCCATAAATCCATATTGATGTAAACCAATCAGTCAGTGGGGGAGAGGAAATCTTTCTTACAGAACAGTTTCAAGGAATTTATGGCGATACTGTCTCCTCTGAGAGGTAGAGCTTAATGTCCCTTCCTTTGAGTGCTGACTGGACTTTGTGATTTGCTTGCAAAGAATGAAGTATGGAAAAGGAAAAATAGTAACTTTACAGTGGAGACATCTGGGAGACACCTCTTTAACCAAGTGGTCAAGGTTAACATCACCAGTAATAAATCATGATGCTATCACATAACCTCTGATACCCTCGCCTCTCTGGTATTGTTCCCTAAAACTCATAACCCCAATCTAATAATCATGAGAAAACCCTAAATGAGGGACATTCAACATATTTCACAAATACCCTTCAAAAATACCAAGGTCTAGGGCACCTGGGTGGCTCAGTGGGTTAAAGCCTCTGCCTTCGGCTCAGGTCATGATCTCAGGGTCCTGGGATCAAGACCTGCATCGGGCTCTCTGCTCAGCAGGGAGCCTGCTTCCTCCTCTCTCTCTGCCTGCCTTTCTGCCTACTTGTGATCTCTCTCTGTGTCAAATAAATAAATAAAATCTTAAAAAAAAATTAAGCAAGGTCTAGGGGCGCTTTGGTGGCTCAGTCAGTTAAGTGGCTGCCTTTGGCTCAGGTCATGATCCTGGGGTCCTGAGATCGAGCTCTGCATCAGGCTCCTTGCTCAGCGGGGAGTCTGCTTCTCCCTCTCCCACTCTCCCTTCTTGTGTTCCCTCTCTTGCTGTCTCTCTCTTTCAGATAAATAAATAAAATCTTAAAAAAAATTACCAAAGTCTTGGTATAAACAGGGAAAGCCTAAATGTCACAGAACTGAGGTGACAAAGCAGACATGATGACTAAATGTAATATAAGATCCCATACTGGATCCTGGAGCAGAAAAGGATTTTATTGGAAGAACTGGTGCAATCTACATAAAGTTTAAGGTTTAGTAAAAATAATAATAATAACAATAAACCAAAACACAAAAAAAAGTCCTTTGAGCAAACACTATCGCTCACAGGTATTAATGCTGTGGAAACAATTATTTTGATATGCGTCAGTGGCTCTCAAAATTTAGCCTATGACAGAATCACCTGGAAGGACTGTTCTAACCAGACTGCTGGGCCCCTTTCCCAGAATCTTACTCAGTTCTGGAGTGTGGAGGGCGGTAGGAGTGGTGGTCTTGCAGCTTGTTCCCAGGAGCTGCTGGGGCCCTGCTCTGGAAACCACACACTGACAACACTGACATTTGCAGGTGCTTCTTACAAGGCTGTTTACTGTAATTATCTCTTGAATTATATCATTTTTGTTTTATTATCTTTTCATCAAGTTCATCACATCTTTAAAAATGTTCTTAGATGTCTCAAATATTTCCATAATATGTATGTATTGCTTTTGTAATAAGAGAAGAGTATAGTTTTAAGTTAAAAATGTAGCTCTTTTTCACATGAGATTCTTAGTCCTGAAATGAGATTTTTGCACTCTTGAGAGCAGACTGATGCACAAGAAATGCTATTGGTGGCTGCTTTTAAAAAGTTAATATTCAATTTATTAAGGTGAAAAGTTGAAAAACTTAGTTTTCCCTTAAGCTTTCAAGTTCAACCTAAAGATAGTATTATTGTAGTTATAAACCTAGTAACATTTAATAATTACTTCCAAGAAAACTTTGATTAATATTTTTACATTTTCCTAAATATTCTGTCCCATTTACAAACTTGGCTAAATTCCCCTAAAATGTTTTAAACTTTATTTATAAATGTGACATAATAGATTCTATTTTCACATATTTTAAATAAATGTTCAGCAAGCAAAATTTTCCCATATACTTCGATGTTGCATGTAAATCTATTAAACTATACTTTAAAAAATGTAGAGAATCTAAGTTCTTTGAAAATGTTCTAATATCATTTACAAACTTAGCCAAAACCTCATACTGTTCAGTTTAAAATTCCAAGTCTAAAATCAATGACTCAGTTATATGTCCTACGTTTTACTTGTGAGACTGATCTTTCAGAATTTCAAAATGTAAAATTTTAAAAAATATGACAATTATCTTAAATGCCAAAACCCAAGATTATTCCTAACCCTAAAAACCGAAAATAAATGATCAGTTCTCTGGGTCTAATTTACTTCTTCCTGTAAGTAATGTTACGGGCTGAATTATATTACCTCCAAATTTATATATTGATGTTATAACCTTCAGTATCTCAGAATGTGACCTCATTTGGAGATAAAGTCTTTACAGAGGTGACTAAGTTAAAATGGGTCTGGGGTGGGGGGTGATACCATAAGAAGGCAGAGAGGAGACCACGTTGACTGTTTCAGAAGTTAGAGAGAGCTGATAAACTGAAAGCTAATAGCTTTCAATAGAAAACAGTATGAGGAGGTAAAAATAACTTAACTCCTCACTGGGAAAAGAGACTCTGTTAATAGGGAAACATCCTAGAGAAGTTATACATTCATCTTTTTTCACCATTAGAAACACATTCATTTGGGATAAGTGATAGTGTCTAGCAGAGTCTGCTGTTAGGCACTTCATAATCCTTGAGTAAGATGGACAAGACACTTAGGTTCTCTGGTCTTCAGCTGCCATATTTATAAAATGAGGACAATAGTTGTAGCAAACACTTGTATCTTTGCATCTCACCCCCATATCTTTTGGGAACTCACTATTCCCCAGGACCTCAAAAGGCAAGCATCTTCAGCTTCCTGCCTGAGGGCTTTCTGTGGCCACCCAACTATTAAGAGCCAGGGCATTAAGGCTTCCAGAAACAGCTTTCAACTATTAACTAATGGGAATTAGTGGGTAAATACCCCTGCTAGCTCATCCCAACTCAGATGTGCTCTACATAATCTCTCAGAAACTCCCATGGATTGGATCCTAGTTGCCCCCAGTGGTAATTCACTTATCAAGGTGCCTTTATTGGTTTTATTTCCCCACTTCCCTAAGGATCCTGCCCAAAGAAACAGTATGCTCAAATTCTTCATATGAGATCTCTTACCTGTGAAACTCTATCTAAGACAATAAACTACAATTTACAAGATTATGTCAGAAGAGAGAAAACTAAGCTTGGATATTTTGGGGCAGTTGAGGAGGCAGTCTTCTATTGTGTAGTGGAAAGAGCAATGAACCTGGAGTCAGAAAACTTGGATAGTTACCCTGGCTGTATCCCATATTAAATGGTAAATTTTGAAAAATGGAGGTAATAAGGGATAATAAAATGAGATAATCCATGTCAAAATGTCTAGCACTTAGTAGGTACTCAAGAAGTATTTATTCTCCTTTTCTTTCTTCTTATCTTCATGTTGTTAATACAGAGTTGGAAGGACAGTGATATGTCATAGATAAAAGCTTTGTGTCAGACTGGCTTAAATCTGACTCCAGTGAGCATATGATCTTGGGCCAGGTACTCAATTAAAGAAATAGTAGCTTTTTCTCTGTTCCACGAGTAGAAATATAAGGCCTTTGTCTTAAAAAGAGGGGAGGACTTATCCTGAATGTTTATGTTATAATCAGAACTACAGTTTGGAATTAAAGTATTATATAACATGATTCCCACTCATCTCCAGTTAAAAGCTACTTGAAAGTTGTGGGAATGGTAAAGTATTGAAACATAAGTCCATTGCACTCTAGTTAGTGTGAATTTGAATGTTAGCTGCCATAGGTCATTCTTTTGAAACAGATTTGTCAAGACTTGTATCTCAGTGGTCAATCAACTATACTGTACTTGATAATGTTGAATTGGCCACAGCCATATTGTGCATTCAAACATTCACACACTTGCACATGTATTTGTTTACTGATTTAACATGTATATGCTGTTTCTCAGACAGTTTTTGTTGGTCACTTTAGCCCCAAAGATTCAAAGAACGCTGCCCAGTTAACCAGAACTTAATTGTATTCTTCACTTATCTCCACTGGAGACAGAGTTATTATTATTATTAATTTTAATGAATTATTCCAGGACAGTCTTATTTTTTTTTTAAGATTTCATTTATTTATTTGACAGAGAGAGATCACAAATAGGCAGAGAGGCAGGCAGAGAGAGGAGGAAGCCGGCTCCCTGCTGAGCAGAGAGCCCGATGTGGGCCTCCATCCCAGGACCCTGAGATCATGACCTGAGCTTGAAGGCAGAGGCTTTAACCCTCTGAGCCACCCAGGCGCCCAGTCTTATTTTTTTAATTTTTTTTTATTATTTTTTTTAATCACTTGATGCTCATCACAAGTGTACTCTTTAATCCCCATCACCTATTTCATCCTTCCCTCCCAACTCCTGTCCCCTCTGATAACTGTTTGATAGATTTATTATTAATACTGAGTTTTTAAATAGTCCATTCACTGAGATGAGCAGTATGTTCATAATAAACATCATTTATTTTACCTGTTTAAGCCAATTTTAATATGGATCTAGAATTTGAAGCCTTAACATTGTTTGCCATACTCTTCATTAAGAGGGGGGCTTTGAGAGCATCAAAACCTTAATGTGACAGTGATCTCTATGAATTCAGCGTTAAGGCATCACCTGCCCATGGAAAATGAAAATAATTAAACAATAATAGGAGATGTTTATGAAAGATCACTTGTTCTGTGTCATTGTACTAAGTACTTTTATGTACAATATACCATTATAGTCTCCTTAGCAGCGTACAGTATGAGGTTGTCCCCCTTTTCCAGTTGAAGAAACTGAGCCTTAGGGAAGAGAAATAGTTTGATGTTGGCCTTGAACTAATATGCATTTGAATGGGGATTTGGAATTGGTGCTTGACTTCAGAATGTGTGTACTTAACTAATAGACTGTAACGATTCATGACTACACAAAATTTTACCTGAAATTACAAGGGTCTCACAATCTTCTAATCTTTTATCTGAGTCCCCGAACTCTGGGTTAAGGACTCTTTCTTATGGTTTCTGCCACCTGTTTAAGCCTCCAGCCTCTTACCTTCCCCAGAGTTTTATCCCTTCCTTAAAAATCGCTGTTCCCTTTCATCAACAAATCTGAGATGGGCTTGTTCATTTTGACAAAAAAGACTCTGAATAATACACTCTATTATGGTCTTCCTAATCTTCCAGCAAGAAAGAGCTTTACTAACGCTGTTATTAATCTTGCAAAACATGAGGCTTTATGTTTAAAGATTTTGCTATTTAAACCTTTTTGTTTTTCTTGATAAAATAAAAAAGCTAACATAATTTTACTCCTAGAACTGGCTGATGGCACTTCTTATGTTCAGTGTCTGAAATTAACCAGGGATTGGCTTTGTGCTGTTTCCTACTTTCTGGCTAGTGTTTTGCCATTCCAGAGGTCAACTAGATGCTTGTGCAGCAGTCTGTAGGTTTATGCATGCTCTTGACAGTTTCCAAATAGGCTTGGTATCAGGCATTGACAAGCTGTGGATTTTCCTTGTAATTTTCCTAAGGCCTGCCACCTCCATATATATGCCCTGCTTGGTTTGTTTCCATAAACTCATACCAATTGGAATTTGAAGGCAAACCTAGTTGAGTACCTCTTCAGGGGTGAAACTGTAATGATAAATATGTAAGAGTCCACTGAGCAGAATCTCTGGTGGAAATGCATGACCCAATGCAATTCTGATTATCTCTTTGTTCTACTAGGATGCAAGCTACTTAGCAGTCACCAGTGACTGCAGCAGAATGCAGTCCACATTCCCAGAGTAGTGCATTTCCACTCCTGTCAAGGAATGTAGTATGCAGGATAAATTAGCAGCTACAAGGCAGAGAACAGAAATAGCTCTTCAAATACTTCCGTTAAGCACTTGTTTAGACCCTTTACCTTGCCTGTCTCTGTCACAGGCAGCTGTTTTATTTGCTCACTTTAATACTGATGATTTGCATTCACAGAGTAAGAACTCAGAATTACTTGTACAAATACTCTGTTAAAACAGACTGCTGTTGTGGAATAAATGCATGGCTAATTTCATTTTATTCATTTTGGGGGGGCAGGGTCATGAGTCATTGAATTTGATACACCTAGAAAATATAGTGATTTAATAATACACAAGACTGATAAAATGACTACAAAATAATGTGATTTATTTTAATAAAAATTGTAGGAATTCTATATCACTATCTAAAATATAAGTTAAATACCCTATTCAAATACTGCTGCCACTTTCAGAACAGAGATTTGGACAGCCTCAGTGGTAGAAAAATAGAAATTTTTATTTCTACGTTTCTTTTCAGAACTAGCCAAAAATGGGGCATGTGGGTGGCTCAGTCAGGTCATGATCCTGGAGTCCCAGGATCAAGCCCCGCATCGGGCTCCCTACTCGGTGGGAAGCCTGCTTCTCCCTCTCTCACTCCCCCTGCTTGTGTTCCCCCTCTCGCTGTGTTTCTCTCTGTTAAATAAATACATAAAATCTTAAAAAAAAAAATAGCCCAAAACTTCCAGAGTCACACCTAGTGAATCCAATGGAAGAAAACCCCTGCCCAACAGAAGTTGCAGTCAAAAAATAAAAGCATGATTTATTTTCATGTATGCCTTCTAATTTGACTTTCTGAAAATTTCCATGTGTCCAAAACTGTTTTCAAATGTAACATCATTGAAAAAAAGTATATAGCTTCTTAAGACATACGTGTGTTAAGTCAATATTTGAATATGTAGGTTTGGGTATATTTTCATCCCCCCCAAGTTTATTGACATATAGTTGACATATAACACTGTGTAAGTTTAAGGAGTACAGGTGATAATTTGATACATATATATATTGTGCAATGATTACCATAATAAGGCTAGTTAACACATCCATCATTTATCATCCATCACATAGTTGCCATTTTTGTAGTAAAAACATTTAATATCTACTTTCTTAGCATTTTTCAAGTATGTAATATCATACTATAGTTACCACACCATACATAAATCCCTAAAACTTATAATTGGTAGTATATATCCTTTGACCAACATCTCCCCCTCACGCCTCAGCCCATGCCAACCACTATCCTACTCTTGGTTTCTGAGTTTGGATGTTTTTTAGAGTCCACATATAAGTGAGATAATACACTATTTGTCTTTCTCTGTTGACTTATTTACTTAGAAATATCCTTAATATCCATCCATGTTGTTGCATAAAGCAGGATATCCTTCTTTTTTTATGGGTGAATAACATTCCACATATATCTATACCCTACTTTCTTTGTCTATTCATCTGTTGATAGACACTTAAGTTGTTTCCATGTCTTGGCTACTCCGAATAATATTGCAGTGAACATACACATGCAGATATATCTTCAAGACAGTGATTATATTTCCTTCAGATGCTGGGTATATTTTCTCTTAACAACCCCCAGCCTTTGACCTCCACCTCATGCTGCCACCAGCAATGATTTTTGTCCCAACTCTTCCTGTACCCATGAAAGGCTTTGTAGATCTATCTGAGTGTTCCTTGCTTTGAGAAGATAGTATACTTTCTCCTTAATTTAATTAACTACTTTTTTCTTATATCACACTTTGGCATGGTTATCTGTTACGGACTTGGGGCCCAATCAAGGACTGGACCCCCTAGCAGATGTCCAAAATGCCAATCTGTGTGGAGCAACATGCATTACGGGAGTGAGTGAATATTTCTGAAAAAGAAAGGAGATTGGGAAAATTGTAATGATCCCAATTCTTCATACTCTACTAATAATAGCAAATGCTCATTTGCAGCTCAATCTGTGCCAGGCACTGTTCTAAAGTGTATTAGGTGTGTTAACTTCTCTAAATCTCACAGGAACCCTATGATATAGGTAGTATTATTATCCCTGTTTTACAGATTTGGAACTTGGGGAATGGAGAGATTAAATAATTTTCTGAGACACACATTTAGGAAGTGACAGAGCCTTTATTTCATATGGAGAAATTGTAGAAGTTAAATGATATCTATTTTTCTAAGAAGTTCAAAATCCTTTTGGAAAAGGGGGTGAGACCTCTCCTTAGGGTCATGGTTCAAAAACACAAGATACTCATTTAGGTTCTTACTAGGAAGGGCCAGCCCAGGGTCAGCCCAGAGAAAAGTAGGGGCTTTTGTTTGGCTGAGGGTGTGTATGAGTGGCTGGGGTCAGAAATGAATGTTCAGAACAAGGAGGAGAGTCTGAGCACAGCTGCCTGCTACTGGAGTCCTTCTCTGTCCTTCCCCCAGGCTACTCTCAAAGACTCCTCCAATTAAATGTGAACAAATGATTCAAGAATACAAGTTTGAAGGGGCAAGTATATTAGCCTGCTTGGGATGTTAAATTATTAACCTGCATGAGGGGCCTATACTTCTTTGTCAGAGGTTGCTCAGATTGAGTGTATTTTAATGGAACAGGGCTCCTGAAGTAATTTAAAAAGAGAAAGAAGAAGGGCAGAAAGCTCAGAGCAAAGTGATACAGGGGCTAGCATCATGTCCTGATTAGAGGATGGGCCCATCTCCCTAATCCATCAGAGCTCTTGCTAGGAGACTGTGTAGTGCACTTGGTCTGCTTGTGTTTGTCCCGTTGGGAAAGGATTATGGTTGTTGCTATGTTGTCTTAGGTCTCCAGAGTTGCTGCTGAAGCAGTGAGATTGTTTTCCTCTTTCAGTGAAATATAAGTTGTTCCCATCAAGATTCTCCCAGAAGTTTGTATACTTCTAGCTATGCCATCATTAGGTAAGAAAACACAGGAACAGAATTTTGTGTTGGGATGAGCCCGTCTTGCTTACATTGAGAAACTTGACTCATGGGGAGTCTATGAACAGATTTTTAGATGCACCATTAGAAAACATGCTACAAGGTTATCTGCCTTCAACCCCTGTTCCTTCCAATCTATCCTGCTTTTTGCATAAAGAGCTGTTCCTTAAAGTTCTGTTTCTGTTTAGGAAAGGATCATGAATATCAGCTGACTATGTAATATACCCTATGGTATGGATTTCCCAACTGCCATAAAATGTACTTCCTTTTTATGTTCATTCCCCCAAAGCTTAACTTTGATATCTAACCAGACAAATGTTTTTTGGTCCCATTAGAGCCAAGTTATACATAGATGAGGTTACCAATTAGGTAGTTTGATTTTAGGCAGGTCCAGTAAGGGTTGTAGTCCCAAGATATTTCTCTCATCCACATGGATGCAGCGTGCTTTGTCATTATGAGCATTTCTTTACTCAGGTTCAGATTTTGATGTTGTTAAGAGTTGCTCCTTCTCTAAGAGACATGCATTTCCAACTGTTAGCAGTTTCGTTTCAGTGTGAAGGATTTTTCCAAGAGTGGGTATAACACACAGATCCAGATTCAGAGAACATGCGGAGCTGAAGGTGAAGCCATCACTGTATGCAGGGCACTGTGCCTGTATGTGTGTTTCACATAGTCTAAAACCAAACCAAACCAATCTATTTTTCAACTTACACAAAAAATATAAGGATGATTAATTTCAGTGAACTAATTCATGAAAACTAAGAATCCAGGGGGACAGTCTGTAAGACAGATTGCTCTTTTATTTATGTTCAGAGGGAGGAGTATTTGTCCAGAGATCTGTGATCTGTTATCTGTGTGAGTCTAGTAACTGGACGGCCTGGACTTTCAAAGATTATACCGAATTTCAAATATTCTCACATTTTCCCTATAAATATACTCATATCTGTGGAACTACAGTTGTCCAGATGTCCACTTTGTTGGGACATAATATATGAGAAATGCCAACCTGACACTTAGAATAACCCTTTTAGTTAGATCATCTACCAAGGAAGGCACATCACATGCAGAGGTTTGCCTGGTGACCCTGAAGACAGAGAAAAAGAAATATTCTGTGCCCAGATGCAGAGAATCAGCCATCTTTTTCTTCTGTACTTTTTATCCTAGGGAAGAGTTCTGTGAACCTTGTCTCATGCTCTTTCTTACAATCAAATTCCTTTGCCTTTGACCTTTGCCTGGGATCAGGTTCCAGAAAGCTCTGATAGTCATTCTTATTCTGTGATGAGTCTTATTTCAATCGAATACAATCTCTTTCCTGTTTCTTGGCTAGTTTCACTCATCTATAATTCACAGTAGGTAATAACATTTTACATTCATAGATGCAGGTGTGCAAGAATGTGATTTTTTAAAACTGAACTTAATGTAGCTTGTAAGTACCTATTTCCATTAGGTAGGCAAAAGCTTCATCATATCAATTCAAAGTCATTATTTCACTTCCAGTTGAAAACTGTATCTTTCTGTGTCTGTTGACTCGATTCATAGATTTCTCTACTTTGCTGCCTTTCTCTGATGTTGTATGAATATCAAGATGGCTGACTTATTCTGACTTACTGTTGGAACTTATTGGCCCACCCACCTGCCATCACTGAGGTGTAGTGTGTCTCATGTGGTCTTGGTAATCCATTTCTGGTCCAGCCACATTTGCTGTAGTTATCTGAGACCTTGGCCTGGACCTCAGAGGACATTCTGCATCACCTCAACCAACAGAAAAGAGAAGCACTTCAGTGCTCCTCTTTGGAGGCTGAGGAATTCTTAGCATCACTGATGTCCTCCCCACATTGGGCTGCTCTCATCAGTCCCCTGATTCCCAGATACCTCCCTCAGCTTGCACTGGGCTTGAAGCTCTTCTCTGAGGCCTTCAGTTCCTCAGGCTACACATTCATAGGCCAGGCAATGTGTTTTCTTTCCTAGGACCTATGATTTCTACCAGTGTTTACATAATCCATCTTCAGCTGTAGATCCATTCTAAGGTACCAACCAATTATTCCTGATTCTTCTTTTCTACTTTGGATGAACCTCTGTACTGTGGGGGTAGGAAACTGCTAAGTCGTCTCTGTGTAGTTCATGACATAAAGGGTCTGCTATGCATCCTTCCTGGCTGTTAGCCCATTGGAGCCTAATAAACCTCTATCAAAAATTGCAGCTCCTACAGTAGAAGGGCTTGCATTGAGGGCTACTATTTCAGCTGTTTTCAAAAATGTCTGATTTGGTATTGGAAATTCAGTAATAATTTCCTTGTTTCTGACTATTTCTAACCTCCCCTGGAGGTGGTGTATATGGAGAAGTGTTTTGGTTTTCTGGGGGCTGCTGTCAACAGGCTAAACTTCTTCTTCCTTTCCTCCCCTTCAAGTCTTTCTCTAAGGTTCATTTGCAATAAAAGTCATCGCAAAATAGATCATCTTGTCATCTTTTTTTTTTTGAACATGCATTGCTTGTTGCATTTATTAATTTGCCAAGGTCATTTAATTTAAGGATTTTAGCCCTGTGAAAGGTAAGCGGCCCTAGAAGATTCAGAGATGGTTTTACTCAGAACTGTTTACACACTAGGGAGACCATTCATTGTTAAAGATTGTCTCAAAGAAGAGGGAGAAAAGCTGGGATTTACAGAGGCAGGTAAACAGGAGTCATGAAGGAGGAGGGACAGTGAGTCTTACAGGATTGGAGAAGAGGGTAAAGGCCTTGGAACAGGGAGAGGCAGGGTCGTCCTTTGTGAGTAGCCATTTCCCAGAACACAAAGGGGTGGAGTCTGGCTTAAGTTTGTTATCAGTCCCCCTTTTTGTTCAAGAAGACTATCATTCTACTTCATTCTTACAGAGTACTCAGTAAAAAAAAAAAAAAAGCGCTTTTATAATAATCTTGTAGTAAAGCAGACAAGTGTAAATATAAGCTCTTTTTTGAAAATCTATGAATAAACCCATCAAACGGTAGCTAGCTTGACTACAGTGAATAAAATTTCCTTTCCATGAATGTTCTACATCCCTTCTGGCTTTATCCTACAAGGTAATACCTGGTCATTTTACCTTAGAATGAAATCTCTCTTTTTCTTTAACAGATACATGCCCCATATACCTTCACAGGAGGTTGTACCATCCTGCTGCTCCCACTCCTGTTAGAGTCTCACTCACATAGTATTTAACCTCTGTAACTTCTATTTCACAGAGAAAACTAGCAGGCAGATAGCCATGAACTGTCTGTCACACGCCAATACTTTTCAGCAGATGAGCTGAGCTCATGAATATACATCGCACAGCTTCTCACAGCCATACACATCCTTATAATACAACTTCTCAAAGTGGTAAAAATGAACATGTCCATTGACAAACTCAAATGTACAGTCCCTCTGTAACATATAAAATAAAAGACGAGAGTACATAAACTCAAAATTATGCTTATATATTAATGTTTCAGTATTCCATTTTACTTTGAAATGATTTGGGCATTCAATTAATATCTATTAGTTAACTCAATTTAGTATAAATCTAAGGTTTTAAGTTTCATAGAGATCTTAGAAATTATCTTCCCACTGACATACTATAAAACATAATTACTGTTAAAACAAAGTTTGTTGTAATGATTTTTTTTTGTTTAAACACAAATTTCATATATTAAACATTAACAATCTTAAACATTATTGATACTGGCTTAATCAGTTAGTAAACCTATGTGAGTTCATGCAGATCATTTCCAAGTAGAACAAAAATCTATGTATATATTATTCTTAACTATAATCAGAGAAGATATGGCTGTTTTTATTAAATGAAAATTATTAAATGGGTCCTATTTGCAAGAGTTTTATCTAAATTATGTGAACTTGAATTCCTAAAGCATATCCAAGTTGCTTTCTATAAAGGTAATTTTCTAAGTCTAGCACATTCAAATATCAGAGACTCAATTTCCTTAATTTCTGGGAATATTAGAACTATTCAATTTATGTAAGTGCTAACTTATTGCTAAGCCATCAGAATAGTGCTCCTTTAGGAAGTTTTATAATAATGTTTAGTAATACCATCTTTATGTAGAGAAGTATTACAATCACACAATGAGAGGTAAAAAACCTTTCTGAATTACAGATGCATAATCATGCAGACATTGAGATACCTTTTAGCTTCAATTCTAAAATTTCAGCCATGAGTCAAGCACAGGCACATAAGTACAAAACTCACTGGTTCATATCAAAGGGCTGTTTTCTTACAGTGTTTAATTTATTTGAGCTCTATATAGGTAGGTATACAAACAAACAGAAAAGACTAACAAACAGATTATTGTTGTCTCTCACCCCAGAGAGATATCTCTATCAACCATTGATCTGTTTATAGAGATCACCAATTGGTCAGAACATGACAGCAAAGAAGCCAGAGCCAGATATCAACGGAATACGCAAAAGGAATCTAAGTCAGGGAAACCTGGGCGGCTCAGTTGTTAAACATCTGCCTTCGGGCCAGGTCATGATTCTGGAGTCTCGGGATCGAGTCCTGCTTGAGCCCTCTGCTCAGCAGGAAGCCTGCTTTTCCCTCTGACTCCCCTGCTTATGTTCCCTCTCTAGCTGTGTTTCTCTCTGTCAAATAAATAAATAAAATCTTAAAAAAAAAAAAAGGAATCTAAGTCAAATCCTTGATATACTGCCAAAAGACAAGACTGCAGAGCAAGGCCTGAGGAGTCAGACTCACTGGCCTCTTATCCTGGGGGGTTAGCAAATGGGGATATGAAAACAGGCGGCAAGACTGTCCAATGTCCAAGGTCATGGCACCCAAACTATGAAAGACAAATGTACATAAATTAAGGAGATGATTTTTTTCAAGCTATTGCAATAGAGAGAACTCTTTTTTTTTTTTAATATTTTATTTATTTGACAGCCAGAGAGGGAACACAAGCAGGGGGAATGAGAGAGGGAGAAGCAGTCTTCCCGCCAAGCAGGGAGCCCGCTGTGGGACTCGATCCCGGGTCCCTGGGATCACGACCTGAGCCGAAGGCAGTCAGTCGCCCAACCAACTGAGCCACCCAGGCACCCCAGAGAGAACTGTCTTTAAATATAACATCTTGAAGATGGAAGGAAAATCTGTGAGAAAATGTGAGGTTTTACAGTGGCAAATAAATGAAGGAGTCCAGAGGAAGATGGACATTAAGTCTTATGGGATTCACCAGTCGGGATATTCTTATCCTGGAATATGCAAAGGCAACATGGTCCTTGTGGTTAGCCATTTCCCAGAACATAAAAGAATGGGGAGATTTCTTGACCGTCAAATCCCAGGGCTCAGGTTAAGTTCAGTACTATCACTACCTTATCTTCTAGTAGATCTAAACTGGTAACGAGGTTTAGGGGTTAGGATAGGTGTGAGGGGGCAGAGTTATATGATTTAGAAACATTACTAGAGTGATTTTGATTACAATACCTCCCAGTGAAAATCTCTTATCCTATAATTTCCCGTGAGTCAGAAATATGTGGTCATAACCCTTTCTGATGTTGGGGAAGTTCTGAATTTCCCTCCACATCTCACTCCTACTCAGCAAAATTAGGAAGTTGTGAACAAGTACAGTGATGTTCATTGTGTATTTATCCATAAGAATTAAAAGGTTGAAAACAACCTAAATGTGTGTCAATGGGGGAATGAATAAATGTCTAATATTCACATGGTGGGATACGGCATGGCAGTTTAAATATATTCATTTGATTAGCATGTATCATCACAAAGAGACCTTAAATTTATTATGTTAAATAAAGAAAGAAAAATAGAGGATGATATCAGCAGCATATTACTTATATAAATTTAAACTCACAATTCAGAAATAATACTATATATAGTGAATGTATATATGTGTGTGTATATATATACACATTTAAATAAGAAACTAATTTAATATGGATAAGAGTTAGCCTAGCCAATGCCTAGCCACCAGCCATAGATGCCAAAAGAGCACTTGGAATGCCACTAACCTGCATTGAGATGGGCTGGAGTACAAACTGCACACTGGTTTTGAAGATTTCTGATTAAAAAAGGGAGTGAAAATAGCACTTTAACATTGTTTTATGTTGATTTCCTGTTGAAATATTTGGGATACATTAGGTGATAATTTAAAATATATATATATTTTAAAGATTTTATTTATTTGACAGAGAGAAACACAGTGAGAGAGGGAACACAAGCAGGGGGAGTGAGAGAGGGAGAAGCAGGCTTCCTGCCGAGCAGGGAGCCCGATATGGGGCTCGATCCCAGGTCTCCGGGATCATGACCTGAGCCGAAGGCAGTCGCTTAACCAACTGAGCCACCCAGGAGCCCCGATAATTTAAAATACATTATTAAATTAATTCCACTTTTTGTGTGTGTGTGTGTGGGTTTGGTTTCTTTTTCAACATGTGGCTTACAGACATTTGAAATTACACATTTGGCTCACATTATATTTCTAGTGGACAGCACTGGACTAGAAATTTACATCTCAATCCCAGCACACTGGTTACCCTCAGCAGAAGGGGAGACAAGTAGCAATTGGGAGGATATTTAACAGGGTGTTTCTTTCAGTAAGGTTTAATTGTATTACAGATAAGTAGACTAGAAGTAAATATAAAGAAGTATTGCTCATTCTGTAATATGAGAGGTGATTGCTATTCATGTCATTTTGTCTATGGTGTCTTTTTAATCTCTAAAGATTACAGTCTTCAAAAACTGACATAACTCCCAGTCCCATGTTTGACTAGATAAAATGAACCGTGTGCTAGAGTTTATTAAAAACTAGCTATGTAGCCTTAGATAAGTCACCTAATTTTTTTGTCCCTCACTTCCCTTTTCTATAAAATTGAATGGTTGAAGGAATCTTCAGTCTCAAAACACCCTAGTTTGTTCTTTACATATAATTACAGGAGCCTAGTATGTCAAATATGTAATACATTACAGTGAAAAAGCTTGTATTTATCAAAAGAAATGTTTTTGATAGTGGCCATGTTATTGACCTACCATATTCCATCCAACTAGCCTGCCTGATGGATTTGTTTTAGAGATTTGGTATAGGTTTGATTTAATCACCATGAAAATATTGGGTTCTTTTTCATTTCTTTATTTTTCTATAAAGAAATTTGCATCAGGAAACTTGGTGGCACAGACTGTTATGCAGAAGTTGTGCACACTATGTTAACGCTGTATAATGTTAACGATAGTACATGGGGTAACTATGTATGCTGCTCTTGACTCTCCATAAAGTATTTAGGCATGGATAAATATTTGGAAAAGATGGTTTACCATACATATTGACTAAAAAATAAAGGACTGTATAGTATCATTGCCTTTTATTGTTTTGTTTTTTCTATGTTTTTATTTGTCAGAGAGAGAGAAAGAACACAAGCAGGCAGACCTGCATGCACTGTTCTGAGCAAGAAGCCTGATGTGGGACATGATCCCAGGGTGGTCAGATCATGACCTGAGCCTGAGGCAGACATTTAATCCACTGAACCACACTGGTGTCCTGCCTATTACTGTTTCTAAACTCTTTCAAAACACAAGTTGGTTCTCTTCATATGCAATAATTTTTTTTCTTTGTATATGTCTTTCCAAAGCTACTAATTATAGCTTCCTATCTACATGAGAGAAAGAAAAAAAAATAACTCCTTCTCCTACTTCTATTGTTTTTTTCTTCTTATATTTCCTAATTCATCATTTTTCATCTTTTTATTTATTCTTTTATATTTAAAACTCATCTTACAATAATTTTTATCAAAATATGTTCAAAGGAGACTACATAGTAAGATATGGAGTCTATTTCTTCTGGGCAGATCACACAAAAAGTAAAGAATAACTTCTTAAGAGCTCTAAAACAAAATTATCATTTTAGCAGATAGAAAATAAAATTCTAGTTTTTCATAAACATAATATTTGGCAGTAAAGAATACATGGAATATTTTCCCTATGGATAAACCCATTAATATCCACCCAATTTTCAACTTTCATAAAAATATTTAGGGCATTTTATTGCTGCTTTTCAAACTAATGTTATAAACCAGGGGAAATAAAAGTATCTTTTCTACAAACTTTCTTTTTTTGTTGTTGTTGTTGTTTTTGTTTTGTTTTGTTTTTTGTTTTTTTTATTGTTACTTAAAAAAATTTTTTTCCCAGTATTCCAAGATTCATTCCCCATTCCCCACACCCAGTGCTCCACGCAATAGGTGCCACCAGTACCCACCACCAGGCTCTCCCATCCCCCCACTCCCCTCCCGCCAAGTCCCTCAGTTTGTTTCTGTGTCCAGAGTCTCTGTTGTTTCATTTCTCTCCCTGCATTACCCTACCTTTCTGCATCCATGTAGTGTTTATCTTTTACTATCCTCTTCAGGTTTTGAATTCTGGAACAATCAGACACTTTAAAAAAAAAAAACAAACTAATTTTATCTTGATAAACAAAAACATAGTTCATTTTTTGCCTACATACGCATACTTCTCTGTCACCATTGTTCTCAGTATAGTATCAGGGTAACTTCTAGTTCACAGGGAAAATTAGAAAGTTAACAACTAAGATCTATCGCTCATAGATAAGCATTTTTGCAAACTAGCGAAACTCATGAATACTCATGACACACATTTCACAGGCAATCACTTCCCTTCTACATATTTCTTACAGTGGAAAAACTAATCATATTTATTAATGTGACCCAAAGATAAGGGTATTCCCCCGCACGTAAACACAGAAGAAAGGATATCCACTACAATTATGTTTAATATCTATGCTTTAAAATTTAGTCACACTTAAAATTATCTGGGTGTCCGGTAATTATTCATTAATTTAAAATTACTCTAAAGCTTTATGTTATTTAAGGATCTTGGATATTATGTTTAAGCTGATACACTACAAATATGATTACTGATGATAAAAGTTTCAGAATGAATACTCAATTGAAAACAAAGTAACATTTTCAATCTTCATAGTATTTTTATGTACTATACTATATATAGTATTAGCTTTTTATTGATAAATAATCCAATATAAAATACTTAGAACATTAAGAGTAACTAGTTTGTTTATGAGGAAACAAACTTTAATTTTACAAAAAAAATTCTTTTGTATTTTATGCTGATAAAATTTGGGAAAAACCCAGATTTATAGCTGAATTTTTTTCTTTCTTAAATATGAATTATGAAACCAAGGATTCATCTTAATTGTGTGAACTTGCATTCTTTTTTTAATTCTTTAAAAAATTTTTTCAGTGTTCCAGAATGCATTGTTTATGTACCACACCAGTGCTCCATGCAATATGTGCCTTCCTTAATACCCACTGTAAACTTGTATTCTTATATAAAAATATTTTTGACCTGATGATTTCTGTAAGAATTTTTTTTCTTTTTTCTTAACAATCCTATATATTTTACATTTATAAGATCAATTTCCTCATTTTCTGAGTATTTTTAAAATATCTCTATGAATCAATATGAACAGAGCTTTAATTCAAGATATATAAAGATATACCCTGTGGAGCTAGGAAAACATCTCATACTCAACAACAATAATTAAAAGTCTTCTTGGGGCACATGGGTGGCTCAGTCGTTAAGCATCTTCCTTTGGCTCAGGTTATGACCCCAGGGTCCTGGGATCGAGCCCTACATCAGGCTCCCTGTTTCAGGGGAAGCCTGCTTCTCCCTCTTTCACTCCCCCTGCATGTGTTCCCTCTCTAGCTGTATTTCTCTGTGTCGAATAAATAAATAAAATCTTTTTAAAAAAAAAATTAAAAGTCTTCTTAAATTACAGACATACAGGCATAGAGAGAGCTTATCCTTTTAAGTGTAGGTCAAAGTCAACACAGAAAAACAAAAATTCACTGTCCAGAATTTTTCTCTTCCTCAGTTGCCACAAAATTCTTAATTGATTTGAACTCACAAACAGTTGACTAACAGATTGGAGTCCATGTTGTTTCTTGTCTAACAGCAAAAAGATCTGTATTGTCCATCCAACAGAGATCATCAGATGGCCAGATAATAAAACCATATTCCCAATCATTGCTGCCACCAAATATTGAATAAGTTATGAGCTGCATATGGTAGAGAAAAAAACACAACCACAAAATAATAGGAAATGGGGAGAAAAACCTAAAGAGTCAGCAAACTTAAAACTCTTGTCACATGGAAGGAGCAAAAAAGAAAAACAAAGATCGAATTTTCATGCTTAAACAGCTCACTTCTCCTGCAATGAATTTTATTTGATTCTGCCAATGAGTTCCCTTGGTTATCTTGGTGTAACAAAATTGGTGTACTAAATTTGTCAGTTGACTTTTTAAAATAAGTTTTTTATTGTGGAATATTTCAAAATATATATGGAAGAGATAGTATAATGAAATCCACATACCATTTGAACTTTAGCCATTACCATGCCAGTTTTCTTTCACCTAAATCCACACCTACTTTCCCCTGAATCCCACCTCTGCCCCTATAATTTACAGGTGCTATATCATCAAGTATCTAGCAGATTTTAAATATCACTAATGAGCCTATAATTATGTCTTATATATAATTTGGATCAGAATTTAGAGTAGGTCCACATATTACCTTTGGTTGATACATCTCCAGTCTCATTGGAGCTATGGATTCATCTTCTATTTCTTTTCTTTTTTTCCTTTGCCTTTCATTTGTTGAAGAAACTGGGTCACTGATCGCTTAAATTTTTCCATATTCTATATTTTGCTGATTGCATAACCATAGTTTTGTTTAATACCATTCTCCATCCCCTATATTTTCTATAAACTAGTAATTATATCTAGATACTTGTTTAGATTCAGTTTTGATTTATTGGCAAGTATTCTGTGTAAGTTAAATTGTATTCTTCCGTCAGGATGTATTTCTCTCTTTTTTGTCACATTAAAACCCATCAGGGGGTTTGGGTGTCAGCCTGAGATTTTCATTATTAAGCTTCCTTTTAGCTCTTTATCTAATGATTTTAGGTTGATGAGCAAGTTAGATACATCATTTCATTAAGGATTGCACATTGGTGATACTCTATCATATCATCATGATTTATTAGCTGGAATAGTTCTATTAAGAAAAAGGTTTTTTTAAACAAAGAACTGACATAATTAAAATTGTACATTAGGAGAATAAATCTGATATCAATATGAAAAATGGGTAGAAAGGTGAGGTGCTAGGGACAAAGATTTCTATGAGTCGTCAGCTTGAGGGGTACAGGGTGGTGTGGTGTAAAAGGTAAATGGGAAGGACAAAACTGACAAAAAGAAATACACCAAATGAAACCTAACTGGCAACTGGGTGCCCAGTGACATGGAAGAAAATGAGGGATGTTAGTGTCACGACCAGTGATACGGAGGGCTAGCAGTTTGGAATGGAGAGAGATGACGGATGTTACCATGTCTGTTTTCATCTTTTTGTTAACACAGGCCTACTCTCCCTGCTGCATTTTCTCTTGCTTTGGGCAGTCTGATTTTGAAGAGCTTCACAGTGATTTCTGTCAATTCCCTCAGGAACCTTCTTCATGATCTAATATTTCTCACCATCTGGAAGTGGAAATATTTTTGATGTCTAATGAGAATTTTTATTCTTTACTTTTTCCTCTCTGTGTGGCAAACACAATCATTTCAGGAATTTATGCATGGGCATTTTGATCTTTTTAAGTTTGAGGGACTACTGGGATGACTAAGCTAATTTGGAATTCAGAAGGTTGTCTCTGAGGGTCTTTTAAAAATACAAACAAGGGCCTTTTATTCCATTCCACTGCCCCTACTTAACCTTTTTTTCTACCCCCTTACAATATTCTTCTCCCTCCTGTGTTCTTCAATTACTGAGCTGTCACTTCCGAACCTTGCTTCCTGCTCCAGTAACCTATCTGGACAGTATTTAGGTCTGTGGGTCTTTGCCCATAAATCATTCTCCCACTTTCTAATCAAATATGTTCCTATTCTTTTAACTCCCTTGAGTTAATCTGTGTTTTTTTGGCATCAGTATACCCAGGCTTGTATTCAGGATTCTGGAGCACTTCTCAGAGACATGTAAAAAGAGATTTTTTTCCCCCTTTTTCCTCCATTTGGTCACCATTCGTTGGCCTCCATTGCATTGCCTGCCAATCCATTAATTCCTTAATGTTTATCAATGTCCTTCCCTGATGCTGGGAAAGTCACATTCAATCTAAGAGCATAGAAGTCAGAAATGAGGAAATAGTTTACTTCTGCTTTATTCTGTTTGGATTGCTGCACGGTTGAGCCATAGCCATTCAATTTAGAGAAATGTCATCCCAGTTGTATCACGACATAAATAATAGACATTTTTCCTTTTTGAGGGGGGGACATTTTTCCTTAAGCACTATATAGAAATTTTTTTTTAAGTGGGACCTTTATACAATTACAGTAGTTGAGCTGAACACATAAAATATCTTATATAAGTAAGAAAAGTAAAGAAACACTTTTTAGTATTGAATAAAAAAATCGCAAACAAATATGTTAAGTTTTTGCAAATTAGCATTTCTTTAATTTCTTTAAATGGGATAGGTGTCTAGGAGGCAGCCCTATTTTTATTTCCAATATACTTTTTTAAAAAGGTAACATTCAGAAACAGTATTAACTAATGCCAATCAGTAGGATTTTTAGGAAAACAGGACAAAGCATGAGATGGTTTGGTCACTTACTTCGATGGGACATGACTGCTTTGGAAAAGTATCAATAGTAGGGTGGACGTGCCTTATGTTATCATATAGTCAGTGTGGTGCTCTGTCCTTTGTCCTTCACCACTAGCAGAGAAAGACAGTCACTGAGAAAGATGGCTTTTATATTTGGAGCTAGTCCAGGGCTCAGAAATGGTGGGGAATGATGTAACGTATTTCATGATTCCTCAAACTGTGGAGAAACAATTGTTATGTCATAATATCCATCTTTTGGGGAGTCTGTAAAATAGACTGAGTGACCTCTAAAACCCCTGGGGAAAAAAACCTTTCTATCCCAGATTCTTTAAAAGAAGCCAGACCGTCCATAGCAGTTTACATATAAAAGCTCAGCCCATGGGACCTCTAATGTGGGAGCTAGCCCCACCTGCCTTTGCGATGGAGATATAAGATACTATGTTCTCCAGTTCCCATATGGGACAATAAACATGTGACAATGAGTTAGATCATAGAATGAAAAATGAGTCAGGCTATCTGTATACCAGGCCAAGTGTGGCCACTACAGAGGCAGCAGGGCTGGTCTGAAGGCTAATGTGCTGTGGTGTTTACAGCTGCCTGTCTTGCTGATGTGTGGTTGAGTATGGTATAATTCATGAGTTGCTAATATTTTGGACATCACCCAGAGAAAGCAGTTCTTGCCAAGGTCAGAGAAGAATGCATTCTCAGAAATAGAGTAACCTCTGAACAATTCACTTCTGCTCATTCAAAAAGGCGTTTGGGGGCCACCTGTCTGGCTCAGTAGACACTAGAGCATGCAACTCTTGATTTTGAGGTTCTGAGTTCAAGCCCCATGTTGGGTATAGAGAGATGACTTAAAAAAAAAAAAGATATTTGAGTGTTACTAAATTAGATCTCAGAACTTCCAGCTTATAATATATTTATATATATTTCTCAATTTAGCTAAGATCTCCAGAGTTGATTGACCTAGTTAATAAAAAGCAGTTATTTGGTTGGTGGAAGAATTCATTTTTTTTTTAATCTAGTATGTGAGTTGTGAACATAACAAGGTAATCTTCCTGAAATGTGTGCTTGGTGGCTCATTTTTTTTTTTCTTGCTAAATCCAAAGTTGAACAGGGTCATACCTGGGATGAGACACTCCAAACCAGTCTTATGGAGTGATATGTCCCATCCCCTATTTAAAATCCAGTGAAATCTGTTTAAAATGAACATCCCAGAAGCTGATAAGGGGAAAGGAAAATCTCTTGAGGAAAGTATATGGAAGAACGATAGTATGTTGTGAATGAGTAGCAGCAGTGGGTGGTTTTAGCTCCATCTTGTTGCTGGGAATTGGGGAGGTGGGAAACAGTATGTGGTGGGGCCATATTCCTCCCTTCTATTCCCCTGCATGTCATGTCAGATCTCCACCTGATCCTCCCACAGAATCCAAGGTTATTTCCCTGATTTGCCACTAAAAACCCATATTAAAAGTATAGACAAACTCCTGTGGGTGAGAAACCTCCAAGAGCCCAAATTTTCTCTCCGTTGAAATAAACTTTCCAACTCAATCACTGACTGATAGTTATTGATTTCACCTCTTGTCTCACTTGCTTTTCCTGAGATGATAAGCCCTATGAGGCTGAATCTGAAACTCGTAGAATTATCCTGTCCTTCAGTGTTAAAAGCCTAAATGAATTGAACAAATGAGATGATCATGTGAATAATTCAGATGATAACTTAAGGTGAGGCTGGGAATGGTGGTATGGGATGTATCACATAACCCCAAGGAAAAGATTGGGTTAATGATCTGGTGTTAACTTAGCTTCTCATAATGGAGCTGGACAAAAAGCCCCATGATGAGGAGAAAGGCCATCCAGGGCTTTTCATGACCTGCTTAGCAAAAGTTTGACCCCAGCAGGTACCTGTTAAAGAGATACCCTGGAGTCTGAAAATGCCAGAAATCCATTAAGTTTGTGACTCTTCAGTAATGAACTGTAGAGACAATTAGCTAAATTCATCTAATTTGTTGAAATTCACAGCTAGGATTTTAATTTGCAAGTAGAGTAGCTGCAGCTGTTCTGCCTTCCAGTGTAAAACCTTCAGCATAATATCTTCTCTGTAATAATTTTGATAGCACTGAAAGTCCTGCAATTTCTGTGGGCCTAAGTGTTCCATGCTCAATATTGTGCTAATGAAATAGTAAAAGATACAGGCAAACAAAAGGACCCTGCAGACTGCTAGGAATAGCTTCAATACATCTAAGAGTGATCACATCAAGCCACGTTGTATTAAAATGCAGACATTCAGTTGGGTTGTTAGTGATGCTTTTGCATTGGGACATAAATTGTCCAGGGTGAAAAATGACAAGTTTTTCCAGGTTCAGCCAATATCACCTAATTCTTTTTGGAAAATTCTTTTTGGAAAATTCACTTACTTCTTTTAGCATTTACTTTTGCCTTTCTCTGTAATTTTTTTGAAAGTTTAAGAATCAAGCAAATCACTATATAAGGGAAAAGACAAAGCAAATTGTATTTTCTTAAAAGGGAGATTCTTTGTGTTATAAGAAATCAAACTGTTATTGCTATGTTTGTTTTCACTTACTTTTTTATGTTTAATTTTATTTCTAATGAAATTAACATACAGTGATATTAGCTTCAGGTGTACAATATTCAGCAATTCTATTCATTACTCAGTGCTCATTGTGATCAGTGTACACTTAATCCCCATCATCTAGGTGAAGGGTTTTTCATTCATTTTGAACAACTCTCAAGCCTTCCTTGGAGTGATCCTTGAAGTTTCCCCTCCCTTTAAAAACTTTTCATAATATATATTAAAGAGTTAAGTTTCAGATGACTGCTAACCGCAAGATCATAAGCTAATTTATGCTTGGTGTTTATGTATCATTTATTTTTAAGATCTTGAGTTTGCAGGTTTATATTTATATGACTACATAGGTACACAAATATCCACACCAGTACAACATAAAATACATTTTTCCACCCCTCTCAATCAGTTGTATATGCACCTAAGTCAGTCTGGTCACAAAACCACTAGGTTTTTAAAAAAAATAGATACTGGTTGCATCCAACAATTAGGAATAAGTGTTCTAAATACAGGGTTTTCCATAGCAAATTTATCAGGTAATTTGTAAAATTACAAGTGTCAGACCAAGTACGGACCCACAGATCATCATTTATTAGCAAACAGGCACAGCAAACAATTCACAGAACCATGTAGTAGGTCAGGTGCTAATGGTCCCAGTTTGCTCAGGACTGTCCGATTTTAGCATTGAAGTTGTCAATCCAGAAAACTCCAGTCCCAAGCAAACCAGTCCCAAGATAACTTTTGGTCATCCTAGATATTTTCTCTTCTTCCAGGTGCCTAACCACACTCTGAATGTCAGATTTACTTGAGGCTGATGAAAGAATTCGGAAGCAAGATGCAGTCAGGTTTATAATTAGCCTCTTGTCCAGACACAACACAACTTGGGAATAGTCTCAGGTACCACGATAAGGGTAAATTGGAAGAATATGCAAGATTCCTATACCCTTTTTAGGCAAGTGAGGATGTCTTCAAAACCTAACCATGAAGCTTGAACACTACTCATTTTACCTTGGAGAATTTATTGCTGGCACCTATTATGCTAGTCGATTAGCCATTATTTTAAAGAAATAATGTTTCTAATACTCAATTTTTCTATTTCAAAAAGCCTGCACTATTGAACACCAGAGCAGTGGTAGCAGCTTCTGATTTTCTGGTTACAAGTTTGCGGACCACTGAGAGGATGGATTAAAACTGACACTATATATTAATAGGACACTGTATATGATCAAATATTTTAGAGTAAAGAATGGTTGTCAAAATGCCTCATGTGTCAGGAAAACTGAAGGAAACCAATAGAGTGATACACTTAGGAAGGCCTGATTTCTAAGAACAGGAAATCTAAAGAACTCATTGCTAATGACTTTTTCAGAACATTGAGGTTATCTCTGTAACAATATCAAACTTCAACAAAAAAGAAATGGAAGACCCTTTTCCCCTGGAAATCATAAGATTAAAGTAAATGCACACCAATCTAGTAAAAAGTAGACCTACTAGAGAAAGTTTTGGGACTAGGGCTTGAATTCTAGTCCTTTCCTTACCTCTTGGCAAGCTCTTTACCTTAGACAAGTCACCTCATTTCTTTTTGGACTTGTGTTTCTTTTGTCATAAAAAGTTGATCGTTAAGTCTCAAGTAAAGTCTGTATTATAATTCTAAGTTCTGAATTTTTCACTTTAAGTCTGAAGGAGATAATTAGCTCCTCTTGTGTTTTGCCAGCGTAGAAATTTGGCTGACCTCTCCACTTCTAGTTCTTCAGCCACCATCTTTGATGTCATTGGAAATGGCAGATGATTTCTCTGAGGCAGAAAATATAGCTATGAACACAACGGTGTTGTGCAGAGGCCATTCATCTTCAAGTTGTCTGAGTCCTTTTGACTCCTAGGAATAGTGAGCGTATCTTGGCCATTGAAAGAGCTTCATACAAACATTCTGTGTGTGTGTTTACTTCATATTCAAAGACAATGTTCTAAATAGTCATTCTCTAGGAATGCAGATCTTACAGCTTTGGCATTAAATTTCTCTAAATGGAATTTTCTGTACAGATAAAACACAAAACACAGCAAGCTTTGACTGTGAGGACATTTCCTTTGATAAAACACTCAAAAAAAAGTCTATGGGAATAATATTAGTTAGCCCCTTGTTTACATGAGAGCAGTGATCTTTACACTGCAAGGTGAAGCTATCCAGACCAATTTTTTAGAATGTTGTAGTTGATTTCTCAAACTGATGTGCTGCCTTATTCTGACATCTAAATCAAGTGTGGCTGTACACTTCAGGGCACACATTAGAGGACTGGCACCAGACTAGAGCAGTTAGACTGCCGGAAGATCGATACAGGCCATTTAAGCATCAGGACTGACTATGTTTCATTTTTGACACTCAAGTTTATGCTTATTGACTGGGGGAGCTTTAACTCCACAGCAGCAATAAACTCATTGGGAAGTGTCAGCTGGGATTATAGTGCATGTTAAATAAATTCCGCCAGTGCTGAGACACAATCTTCATTAACTCTTTGGTAGAGTATCTGAATGTGAAAGCAGTCTAAACCATTTGGGGTATGGCGGGCTTTGAGAACAATCTCTCCAATAGACTTGTCCCAGTGCTTGAATTCCAATATTAGAAAGAGTGTCTATGAATTTAGTAGACTTTTTTTTCCCCTAGAAACCGCTAACAAGATGATAGGCCAACTAACACATTTAAGAAGATTTGCTCAAGGGGCACCTGGCTGGCTCAGTCAGAACAGCATGTCACTCTTGATCTCGGGGTCATGAGTTTTGCTCAATGTGGTCTGAAATCCAGGTCTTAGAATGAAATTCTAATGAGGCAGGAAACCTGCACTGGACAAATAGGAGATTGTTTGAAAGAAGTATGATCTCTCCCTCAGAGCATATTCTTCAAAAGTGATGTTTTACAACAAATTTTAAAGGCAGTAGGTTGCTCTAACCCCTAGTAAGACAATGACGAATGTGGTCGGAGGAAGCAAAATGCTGGAGAGGAGGACTTGGAGAACTGCCCTGTATAGATTGTACATGTGTTCCTTCTGATCAATGGCTCATCTCTGCCCCCACCCTGGGTGCCCAATCCCGGTGCTCACTTTCTCTGGCTACATCTTTTTGATACCTAAATGGATTGGGGTCACTGCAGGGGAAAGTGGTTGCTGCCAGAGATGAGCCTTGCTGGACACATTACCTGCGCTAGTGTTGCTTATTTCCCATCTGCTGTGTTCCATTGGAGTCAACTGAGATCCAACTGTAGCTTTGACGTTAACGACTCTCTGGGTCAAAATAAGTAAATCTCCCTCTCCTGAGTAGGAAATCTTTTAAATATTATTGGTTTACTTTTCATCAATAGCTCTAAAATGTGATTATCTTTTGCACTCTATCTTTGCCAGATGGAACTCTCTTCATCTGCCTCTTTCCAGCCAGTTGTCCTCTCCTGCCTGTTTTCTCTAATGTCTTGCCCCTGTTTTCCCAGAACCGTTGTTAATTATATCAAAATATATCTGACAACAGAGAACACTTATAACTGTTGTTGGTCTTGTAGACTTCTTTCATGTAGTTCGTGTAATGCATCTTAGAATTCTGGCAGGATCTAAACTAGGGTGCCCACTGTGTCTTTCTCTATCATGTTTTCCTAAGACAAATTAGAAAGCTGAGTCATTAGGATAAAGGCAAGTTGTTTCATCACCCAGATTGTATTCCTATAACCAGATGTTTACTGAGAATTTACTAGGGGGCAGGCACACAGCAGGCCTAGAGAATGTACATGGTGAGCTCTGGGCTTTAGCCCTACTACTGAAGAACAATGCAAAGCACTATTCTGGTGATAGTGCATCTGAAAACTTTGAAATAAAATTTAGCTGTCTCCAGTAATTAATTGACCTGGAACATATCCTTTGTTCAACAAAAAAGTACTGCATTCAGATGAAAAAAAATGAAGCCATTTACTAAAATGTTAATACATGTAGAGCACTTGGAAGAGAGCCTGGCCCATAGTAAGTGCTTGGGCTGATTATTCTCCATTTGATCCTCAGCAACCACCCCCCTGCCTCCTACTATTTATTTTCCCTCCTTCTCTCTCCGGGTCCCTTCCCAGGAAAGGATGGACTACATCACCCAGGTTCCCTTACCAGCCAGCTTCAGTTTGGGGCCAGCCAATGGGAGCAAGTTTCAGGGAACCAGAAGGCAGGAAAAGAGAGAGTCTAGAGAATTTCCTTCCTGCCCTCTTCTGCTTACTTCTCTGGCAGTAACCCAATCCCTCCATTATGAAACTCCACCTGGTGGCCCATCGCCACTGCCACGGTAACCTGCACGCCTGGAAGGTTAATGCCTTTCCTCTGTTGCTGCTCCCTGAGTGCTTCAGCATCCCATTTCTGTTTCCTTGACTTTGCCCAAATCTCTGCAAGTAGCCCCTTCATTAAAAGCTACTCACTGAAAGCAGTGGTTCTCAACTCTTCCTGCACATTACCATCACCAGGGGAGCTTTTGAAAATTACGAATGCCTGGGCTCCTGTCCCTAGAGATTGATGTAACAGCCCTGGGTTGGGGTCTGGGCGTACTCATGCTGTTTAAGATCTCTGCAGGTAATGAAGCCAGAGTTGAGAAGGGTTTATTGAAACCATGTGAGTGAATTCTGTTTCCTGCCAAGATCCTAACTGACAGAGCACTCAGCGGATGTTGCCGAGCATTATTGTGACTACCACCACCACCACCAGGCTAATAGTAATAGTTCTCCCCAGCTTACAGATGAGGAAACCTATACACAGAGCTTATATAACATTCTGAAAATCACATGATTTCCAAATGGCAGAGTTAGAATTCAGTTTATTTGGATTAAAAGCTCATACCCTTCATGCTCTTTCCATTATGGAAGACTGTCAAGACCAGAGCTTTTTACGTGCATGTGAAACACTTGGGATCCTGTTAAAATGCACTTTTTGATTCAGTAGTTCTGAGGCCTGAGAATCAGCATTTCTAACAACCTCCCAGAGGATGCCGCTGCTATTGGCCCAAGGACCTCACTTTATGTATGTATGTATTTATTTAGTGTGGGGTGTGTGTGTGTGTGTGTGTTTTAAGATTTTATTTATTTATTTGACAGAGAGACAGCAAGAGAGGGAATACAAGCAGGGGGAGTGGGAAAGGGAGAAGCAGTCTCCTGGATGAGCAGGGAACCCACTGCAGGGCTCCATCCTAGGACCCTGGGATCATGACCTGAGCCAATGGTAGACACTTAATGACTGAGCCATCTAGGCACCTCCTGAGGACCTCACTACAAACACAAAGGGCATAAACAACTATATCTCATTTTCTCCTTTCTTCAGACCTTCAGAAATTCCTCCCCTGTCCTCATAATTTACACCTTGATAGCCTTGCTTCTTACCTCAGTCAGAAAACAGAAGCATTCAAAAGATTCAGATTATCACATATCCCCAGTTATCCACATCTGCCCCCACCTACTCTGTCTACTTGTAACCATAGACGGAATACTTATGCTCCCGTTCAAAACCAGTCTGTCAAGGGCACCACAACTCTGCTCTGTTCATTTACCCCAAGATACTACTTTAGGAATACTCTCTTCTCTATTGCGTTATTAATTTTTGCCCTCTGTTCTGCATTTTTCCATCAACATGACATGTAAACTTCATTATTTCTCTTATCTTAGAAAACAAAAAAACTTATTTTGATTCCATTCGCCCCACCAGCTTCCACTTTAGTTTCTGTATTTATTTGCAAAGAAATTACACAGGTTTTCCACATCTGTTGTCACCAGCTATGTTTTCATTCTTAACCTTTATCAACATCACTAAATGAGATTTACATTGCTAAACCCAGTGGTCTATTTCAGTCTCTACATTACTAATATCACATTTGTACATTTAGTAATTCTTTCCTCCTTGTTGCAAGAAGTGATGTTAGAACACCATGCTCTCTTTTTTCTTCTTTGCTTGTTCTTCTTATCCCTGACCTCTTAACTTTGGCATGCTCTAGGACTCAGTCTTTAGTTCTTTATCTACATTTACTCTTTTGGTCATGTCCTCCAGCAGTATGTTTTTAATTACTGTAGATATTTGAAAATTATACCAAAATTATACCTCTACTTTATCTTTCACCTGAAATCTGCACCTATAAATATAGCTGCCTATGTAACATCTCCGTGAGGTTATCTAATAAACATTTCAAAATAACATGTCCAGACTGAAGTTAAGATATTTTTCCTCAGAGTTTTTTCATCCATAGCTTTCCCCATCTCAGTTGATACATCTGCATCCCTCCAGTTGCTGAAGTTAAAAATCTTGATTCTTTCACACCTTACATACAACATAACATGAAATCCTATTGACTCTTCAAAATGTATTCAGACTCCCACACTTTTTTTTTTAAGATTTTTTATTTATTTGACAGAGAGAAACACAGCCAGAGAGGGAACACAAGCAGGGGGAGTGAGAGAGAGAGAAGCAGGATTCCTGCCGAGCAGGGAGCCCAGTGTGGGACTCGATCCCAGGTTTCTGGGATCATGACCTGAGCCGAAGGCAGTCGCTTAATCAACTGAGCCACCCAGACACCGCAGACTCCCACACTTCTTACCGCCTCTACCACTACCACCCTCTTCTGAGCCTCTTGCTTGGACTCTTGCAGTAGTCTCCTACAAAAACTTCTTAATTCTACACCTGCTACCTGATATCCACAGTCTTTTTTTTTTTTTTTTTTTTTTTTAAAGCAGATAGTGATTCTTTTAAAATGCAAGTCAGGTCATATGGTTCCATTGCTTAATATCCAGTAAAAGACTTCATTTCACTCAGAGTACAAGCCAAAGTTCTCACTACAGTCAAAAAGGTTTACATGCTCCTTTTCTGCCCTTTCAGTCTTACTTCAGGTCATTAAATCCTGCTGCTTCCCTGCTTGATCTCTTCTCTTCAGGCATATTGACTTCCTTGATGCTCCTTGAACTTCCTAGGCATGTTCTTGCCTTCTTGGCCTTCTAGCCCTTACACTGGCTTTCCCTTCTCTCTAGAATATTCTTCCTTGACGATCTGGGTGGATGGATGTATAGCACTCTCATCTCCATCAAGACTTTGTCCAAATGTCACCTTCTCAGTGATTTGTAATCTTGATCATTTTTTAAAAATTACAGCTGCCTTCCACTTACTACCTGTCTGATTTTTCTGATTTCCGTTACTCTATTCCCCCCCCCACAGTGTACAATCTCTTTCTTTACTATGCTTGTTATTTATTGTCTATAAGTCTGCAGGAGAAGAGGGCTTATTGTCTTTTGTATCTTAATTTCTTTTTAAAGATTTTATTTGACAGAGAGAAACACAGCCAGAGAAGGAACACAAGCAGGGGGAGTGAGAGAGGGAGAAGCAGGCTTCCCGCCGAGCAGGGAGCCCGATGTGGGACTCGATCCGGGTCTTCGGGATTATGACCTGATCTGAAGGCAGTCACTTACCCAACTGAGCCACCCAGGCACCCCTGTATCTTAATTTTTTTAAGTGCATGAAAGAATGTCTGGCACAGAGATACTGAAAATGTTTTGTGGAATAAATTAGTGAATAAAAGAATAGTTTGTTTTTTTATAGTTATAAAATGGTAAATAATAGACTATTCTTTTGTTAGTCAAGAATTAAGAGTCTGGTGTTCTAAGTATGATAATAAGACTCAGACACAACACACACACACACCACCACCACCGCCACCACCGCCACCACCACCACCACCACCACCAGACAAAAGTCCCATCTCTTTCTAGACCTATCTCCTTATCTAAGTCCAAGGAAATGAATTCTGGCTATTCAGCAGTAAGACTGGTTTATATATGAGGAAGAGTCTCTTCCCGAAGCTTTGGCCTACTTCAGTATCTCAATCAAAATGAACAGCTGTTACGTACCTTCCAACATTTTATAGCATGAAAAAAATGTCTCATGGCATGGAATTTGGGCTATTGACTGACTGTATCAGGGAATCTAGAGGGCTTGGGGTAAAGTTCAGTGTTTCACTGCACAGAACCCCCTGAGTTAGTGTTCTCAAGAAGCATCAATAATTGGAGGCCAGCTATAGCCTTGTTCTCCTCAAATATGAACCAGGTTACTTTATCAAGAAAACAGATGTTTATTGCTTTCAGGCAGAAAATAATAAGTCAGGCAGGTTTACAAGCCCACTTTCCATCTTGAAAGCATTTCTGTCAGCTTCTTCATTCTTGGAGAAAATTACCCAATCAAGTCCTGAAAGGTAGATGATTAGTGGGTGTCGCACTTGGCATCTCATTTCTTCTTCTCTGCTGGGGATATGGAGATGTTATTGACCTCCCACTTAGAGAAAAACATATTTTTGATAGCAGAGTCATCTCGGGGCTTTTTCTTGGAACAAAGAAACCATGAAACTATATGCTAATACAGAAAGTTGAGGAAACCTGGCATGAGGCTCTCAGGATGGCCCTAATCGTGGTTTAAAAACAATAATCCAAGAGCTGGCATTTATTATAAGGAAGAGAAGAATCTTACGTCCTCTCCTAAAAAGAAATTTGTAACAGGTTTAAGGAGTCACCTAGAAAAATATGTTCATCCTTTTTGATGATCTGAATGTTTTAGGACAAACTTCTATACCTTTTGGCATATTTTGAGTCTCAATCCCAAGTTCAGAGAGAACTCAGTAAAGTCCTCCAAACACAGGGGAGTGGAGGTTCCTTTGAATGTTTCAACTTTTGAGCATTTTAGTAATGATTTCAAAAATGCGTGAAATGATGCATGAGCAGGGGGTGGTTTACAAACTTTTGTTTACCTTCTGAGGTAAAGAACAACCAGGACCAAAGGAGCCTGAGGAGTCTTTAACTACCGGGTCCATATGTAAACCACAAGCAGAAGGCAAATCCAAGCATTGCCTGCAGATTGAATCAATACATGATTTACAGACATATGTAACAATATTTCTCATATGGGCATACTGCTATATGAGGACAATAAGAATCCTTCAAGCTAGTCTCAGAGTTGCCTCAGTCAGATGCTAATAGTCAAATATGCCATGTCGATCCACCAGCTGCACCCATCAGCAGAAGGAGGGCACTCACCTAGGGTTCCCCTTATGTGTTCTGATTAATTCTCCATAATTTCATACAGGTGGGTTGTACCTTCCCACAGAAAGGCAGGGAAAGCATGGGATTTGGAGCTAGTCCACCTGGGTTTGAGTCCCAGCTCTGCATAGCAGTTCTAAAACTAGAGACTAGTCATTGGATATCTCTGAGTCTTGGTTTGTTTATTCCATTTGAAAAGTGGAAACGTATTCAAAAATAATACCTCTAGCATAGGAAGTATGCAAGGGTCTGGTTTCAAGGTGATTTATAAATTAAAATATTATACAAATATTAGTTTCCCAAGTTCCATGTAACTCTGTGTGCCTCACCAAGTGGGTCAATTATCTGCAGTTGTTCATCTGATTTTCTTGGTCATTACTGAACTATCTCAGTCATTTTATCTTAAGAAATTGGGTTACCCAACACACAAAGGCAAACTCAAAATGGATGAAAGACCTCAATGTGAGGCAGGAATCCATCAAAATCCTGGAAGAGAACATAGGCAGTAACCTCTTTGACATCGGCCACAGCAACTTCTTTCAAGACATGTCTCCAAAGGCAAAGGAGACAAAAGCAAAAATGAACTTCTGGGACTTCATCAAAATAAAAAGCTTCTGTACAGCAAAGGAAACAGTCAACAAAACAAAGAGGCAACCCACAG